>JADNYI010000108.1:0-138316 GCA_015501065.1 Infundibulicybe gibba
AGCGAGTGCACTAGTGGTAACGTGAGGGAGACGAGAGCGAGCGAGGACGCTCCGCGACGGGCGGAGGAAACGGCGGTGACGGTAATAACGTGCGCACGGGCACAACGAACGAGATGCGCAACGGGCGCGACGGTGAGAACGATGAGAACGAGCGAGTGAGTGCGACGGGCACAATGACGAAGGTAGATAGAGAACGGTGGAAGAGAGCTAACGGGGCTTAACTTAGAGACGAGAGGGAGAACGTGAAATGTGAGCTCGGCGGGAACTTATTATTCTGGGTATCTAAGACAGGTTTATATATACTATCGGGCGGTATCTAAGAGAGGCGCGGCGTATGAGGAGTGCTATCTACGAGAATGGATAAAAACTACAAGTCCTACGGGCGGCCGTGCTATGCCACGATTGGTATCGCGTGAAACGACTCCTCGTCCAATCCGCGACTGCGATCGGCGTCCTGAAGGGTCGTCCTGTGCAGATCTAAGGGGCGGATCTCGGATCGGAGTACGCGCGTTCTCGGGTGTGCCTGCTGAGGTCTTGAGTGCTCGACGGATGGTCTGCGTTGGCCGTGCGCGGGTACTGCTGATTGACCGGGGTGTCTCGGCGTCGCGTTCGGAGCCTTGTTCTGCCGGGCTGATCCTGGATGTCAGGGCATCGCCGGGGGCGAGCCATCGGGCGGTGTTCTGAGGGCGATATTGAGCGGGCGTTCGTAGGCGCGGCTTTGCAGCTGGGAAGGGTCCGGTTCGTGGTCCGGTCTCTTGGTGGTGTGTTCCTGGGCTGGTTCGTGTTCGACTCGGTACATGTGGACTTCGTGCGGGCCGGGGACGGTGCGTGTGGTAACGCTGGGTGCTTCTCTAGCGTGTATGGCGCCGTGGGAAGTGTTAGCGCTAGCGCGTGTTTGTGGGAGGGTTCCCGTGGGCGTCCGCGCTAGTTCTTGAGTCTGATGGTCTGTCCGTTCCGCTAGGTGGGCACGTGGGTCCAGTGACATGCGGTGCTTATCACCGCATCCCCCTCAACTTCGAACCCACAGAACCCTACAACGGGACATACTCGTACAGCGGCAAGACGTTCCGGTACTGGGTGAGAGGACCGCACGACTCGCCCACTTTCTTCACATGCATTGGCGTGGAGTACGTGACCGCGAGAACGAAGAAGGAACTCGGGAAGATGTTGGTGAACAATGATCTGATTTAAGTTTCGGGACGAAACTCCTAGAGGGAAGGTCATGTTACGATCCCTTCCTTCTTTGATCATCATCACTTGGACATCTGACTGATGGTATCATTCATAGACACTTCTATTACTCCCACTATCACCCCATCATCATCTGACATGCGCCATATGCTACATCATCAGATGATACATCATGCGCACCTTATCTACTTCTCCACCGCATGGTTTCCGTTCTATCTTTGCTATCACCTATTGTTCTTACTCAGCTGCTCAGTCAGCTCGCTTCTTGTATCAGTCATCATACTCCATATGTGTTACTATACTCACGGACATAGTCATTATTGCGTAGTCATAGAACTACATACATGTCTATATAAACGTAGCTACATACCCTTGTATTCGCTACGTTTAATCGTTTATCTCTTTCCCCCTCTACTGCCCCCTGACCCAGGAGACTTCAGACCTTGCTAAGTGTCCTTGAGTCCTTACTGTCGACTCATTGACTTGCGTTAGCAGGACGTAACAAGTATGTGTATATGATTGAATATATGCCGCGCATTTGCCCCGCCGCATCCCAGGAGAACGGTAGGAAGGTTGAAGAGGGGGGTAAGAATGACATGTGTCACACATCCAACTGGTTTGGACTCACCATGAATACACTTTCGTGCATATCTTTTCCACCTCCTGATAGATCTTTCTCATCTCTTTTGGCCCCTCATACCAGTATATATACCTTTCATTTCCGGGCCCTCCGATGTCCTTCCGATAATTATAGCTAATTCTAAATAATAATCCCTGAATACAGAATACACCCCCTCTTCAACCTTCCTACCGTTCTCCTGGGATGCGGCGGGGCAAATGCGCGGCATATATTCAATCATATACACATACTATGACACACCCAGGCCATCCAATGAGCAGTGGTCCTGCTGAGGAAATACCTGGACATGCTCCTCCCCCTCCTCATTGATCTGCACACCATACTAGATCCCCTGGGCCAATACCTCTAAAAATTAGATCCCACACTCCCATATATACTATAAGCATGCTAGAACAAACGCGATAGTATTCCGCCCCACGGTTCTCATATGGGATACCATCCCCTCCTACCCCCAGGCCAATTTCCTTTTTTGGACATTTATTCAAGCCTCAAAAAGCCACAGAGAATATAGGTACACTAATAATATAGATATATACATTTTTGCAAAAGAATGGGAAGGTAGGTCATACCATTGAGGCTGGGGTCGAGCTCATTGTGCTAGGCAGTGAGCACAGGGCCTAGGGTGGCGGGCGGCATGTGGTGTGCCCTGAGGTGGACCCTGATGACAGCGAGCGGTGCTGATGTAATACCGCTTTTATCTGTATAGTTCTTATCTACATAGCTCTTATCTATATCTACCTTATTAAGTGGTACGACTTATAATACTAAGTCATAATTCTGGAAATCTCGGAGTTGCTTTTGAAGTGTAAGGCAAAATCGTGATTTTAACCTCTTACTAAAAGGCACCATTAGGCCTCGTGACGCCTTCTAACAAAAGGGTCACTCAGGGTACATTACTAGTGGGTACCGGCAACGCCTGCCAAGTTTAAACTCCGACCCTCGCTGTGCGAGGTGGCACGCACTCCTACAACATTGTAGACACATAATGGGGCTTGCTTTTGTAGACAAAATATGTTCGGAGGGGTCTTTCAAGAAAAGTCTTCAGGAAGGATTTTTCCTAAAGTTGCTCAATCGCCCAATACCATGATATTTACACCTATATCTCAGGTATGGGGCAGCTTGAAAAAATTGTGTCCCGAAGAATTTCATCTAGAGTGCTTAAAACTGAGATCCCACAACTTGTTTGAACCTCAGAAAGTGCCTGGGCGCTGATATGTTGTACGAGGAGAATGAGAGATGGCATTCGCCCAAAAAGGCAATCCAGCATGATGGGAAAGCTATGTTATGCATTTCGAGCTGCTATTGATATTGAATTATAACTGATACTTGGCCTATGAACATATGCAACATAATGATAGTCATTAGTGGTCTACTTTCTGTCCTTACCGCCACATAAAATCGAGTTCAGGAGGGTTTGAATTGGGCGGTGGGAACTTTCTTCCGGAAGCGGTAATGGCCACTTTTTACAGCACACTTTTTTGGCAGGCGTTGCCGGTACCCAACATTAGGTGGAACATCTTGGTAAGGTTTATACCATACACCAACATCAACACTGGACAACGTGGTCGGAGGGTGATCGGTGATCGATGATCGCTGATGGGCTCCAAATAAATACTAAGACTTTCGGCGGTCAGGAGTCAGGACCACGGTCTGCCCTATGCATCCACCTACCCACAGTCGAGGCACCTAGCCCTCCGGCTTTCTCACCCCGCGAGCGCGATATTTAAGTCTTTTCATGTTGCCAATGGGAGGCACGATAAGTGGTCGGTATTGGCAGACGTAACTACGAATGTCGCTGGTCAGTGATATGACTGGATAGGACGTAGGCGCGAATGCGAATCTGAATCTGAATAGGAAACAGGAAGGAGTATGTTTATGTGTGGTGTTATTGGATGTCTTGACTTACTCCTCTCACACATGACTGGCAGACAAAGTGTGCGAGCAGCATACCCGTACGCGCCTCAGCCGGGTGTCTTGACGAAGAGGTGGTGGCTGATGAGTCGGAAGGATAGTAAAATCAGGTATGCTACTTGGAGTTCGTTTCGGATCATAAGTGTCCCCGCATCGTGCACTTACATTGAGACGATTCACGCTGCCTATGGATGCATCCCCATCGCCGTTTTGGAACATGGTAGCATGTTGACGGGGAATGTTGAAGGTCCTCATTGACGACCTGGCTACAAACTTCCGGTGACGCCAGGGTCGAGTTCAATATTCACCCACCGGAGTCATAGGAGGTGGTGGATCATGCAGATGAGAGAGCTTGGTAATTCTACCGACCCAGAATGTCTATCGCTGATTATTTGTTGGTGCAGGAGGAAATTTATGCATTTACTCATAGCATGATGGCCTCGGTAAGATATAAGAAAGGGAATATATAAGGAGCGTAAAGCCGGATTCGAACTATTCAAGTTTGTGATTTTGCAAAAGTCCTTCTATAATGTTCCAAGCCATGACATCACCCGTTTTTCGCAGTTCTAGTCCTTCCCATCCAACTTGGATGATACATCATCACAGATTGTGAACGGGGCCCCGATCTGCAACAAAATTCTTGTTCTTTGCAATCTGCGCCTCTAGGAAGACCTCAAAATCGCGAAAGATTGGTAGTCACGCATCTTCTGGAGGTACCAAAAATTCACAGCCGTCAAGAATGCCCGACAGCGAACAAACAACCGCGCATCCTGTGGATTCCGCTCGATCTACGCAATCTTGTGCAACAGAACACAAACCCTAGCCAGTCTCTAGGGTATTGGCAGCAATGGTAAGTATATCGCAGGCTTCAAGTATCCTCAGCTGCCGGGCTTGTAGTCCTGCGCAGGGTGGCCGGGGGAAGTAAGATCGTAGTTTACATTAGCCAGTACAAATGCGAATTTGCATATAGCGATATATCGCAACGATGGCCTCGCTCCTTACAATTCCATTGACATACACATTTCAACGAGCTGTCACTATACATGTGAATTCTGGGTCGTGTCTGTTACAAATATACTTTGTGGTCGACGGTCTGGATTTGCCTAAAAATACCGTCAGCACTGGTATCAATAAAGCACGAAACATGTTGGCCATTTCATATATTGGCCACTTCGACCTACAGCGCATTTACTTCTCGTTTTTGGCCTCACGTTGGGCTTCCTCCCACTCAAACTTATCTTGCCGTTTAAAACCCTCAACGATCTGCTTTCCTTCCTCCACATCATCGTCGTTCCATGGCTTCAGGCCGTAACTGTGCATGAAGTTCGTCCACCCGCCGAAGGATTCATAATAATAGTTGTTCGACTTTGGCTGGTATGTCTGGGAGGGTTTCCTGTTGGGCATGGCTGATTTTGGGCTGTTAGACTTTCTCAAGGCTCGATTTCAAGGACATATATATAGGCAGACGAACCAATGGAGATAACTTGCGGTTAGTTATTTGAAATCATTTAGATTGCCGCAAGCACGTTTTGTATAGATTTGAAGCCCGTCCATGTCGCGTGCCACTTGCTAACAATCACCTGTGGTAGAACGGGCCGCCCACCAGAACCAGATATTGGCCCCAAGGACCTGGTAACCGTTCACACTCACACCCAAGAGGGCGCGGTTGCTTACTATCTCCATACCCAAATCAGCCCCTTGTATTAAGGCCGTAGTCAACCGGGCGTCGATGGCGCAAACGGTGAGTATCACAGTCAGCAAGTCACTTGTATCTTCAGCTGCCGGGCTTGTAGTCCTGCGCAGGGTGGCCGGGGAAAGTGAGATCGTAGTTTACATTAGCAGTACAAATGCGAATTTGCATACAGCGATATATCCTTTTTTAAGCTAGCCCTGCCCCATTGCCCTACTCCCATGCAAGCACAGGAGATGCCACCATTACGTGTCATATATCTTCTTTTAAGTATCAGCTCCACCCATCAGACCTCTCTCCACTCCCGCGCAGGCACAGGGGACGCCACTATCACGTATTAGCTTCGCCCGTTGCTCACCCAAAACAAAAGCAGCACTCACATTGGTTCCCCTCACCCACATGATACATCACCATGCTCCATCCTGCCTTCCGCATCATCTCAAACCGCCTCTTCCCCATCTTCCACCGCACGCGCGGAACCTTGACCGCATCTATTGTTGTGAGGATGTACACCTCCCCCTGTCGCGGCCCACACCGGCCCTCTAGTATCCCAGCGATATCTTTCACGACGTCATCCTGCGCACCAGGCCGCGGCCGATAGAATAGCAGCCCCACGACGCTGTCTTCCCACGCGGGTAGGACCCACCTCGGGACGCATGACGCTATTGAGGCCTCTAGTGTGCATATCCCTTCTGCGCTCGTTTCATAGTCGGGTGGGAGGCGCACGCAGAAGGGCAGCCCCCGACCAGCCATCGCGAAGATATTCTCAAAATCGGGTGCCCATGGATCGAGCCGGATCCTGCGCACGGGGCCCGTGCGTTTGGCGTCAGAGATAGGGATGGGCCAACAACCGCGGTACGGGGTCGTCCCGGTGCTAACTTCGTTGGAAACGATACGTTGCACGAGCTCGCCGAGCCAGTGCGCGGATAGCCCGCGCCGTGCAAGTACATGAGAAGTGCGAAGAAGGCGACAACGTTGTTGGGCATGCGAACGCGCAGCGGGCGGCCCCCATTAGAGCCTGGAGCAAGCGTGTATACGAGTGTGCGGACGAGCCATGCCTCGAGCTCTGCACGTGATGCGAGGTCGGTGAGCGCAGGAGGCCGAAGGGCGCGGCCAAGGATAGTGGGATCCATGATGACCGATTTATCAGTGAATCGGCAGCCGAGGAATCTCTCGACGTCGTCGGGCTGCAAGAGGGTGTACCTGAATTGCGTTTGTGAAGTTCGAATTGATGAACGTGCTGTATGCCTACGTATATATGAACTCGGCATCATCCTTCCATATGGTAGAATTGAGGACAGTGGAGGCGACGACGAGAGACTCCTCCTTGCACTTCACCACTGGCAGGGCGAATGCGACTGTATTGATAATCCCATGAGTGTAGTCCCTGTAATGGTGTAATGTCAATAGTAGCAGAGGATCGCATGGCGAAACACATACGGAATATTGCTCAGGTAGATGCGCGTGAAGCTCTTCGGAAAGTGACAGGGCCGGCTGAGGTCCGCATTGAGCCTCATCTTGCCCAGCTCCTGCATGAGATCCCCGCAGACGAATTCCAGGGTGATGCGATCGTCAAGGTCGCGAGTGCATTCGCCGTCGATTGGAAAAAGTCCGACACATGGTAAAAAGCCAATGGGCGCGCCTCATCCTCCCCAGCTACCCCTTCGATGTTGAATCGAGCGTTGAAATCACGGATATAAACTGGGGTTTCGAACGGATTGAACATTTCCAGTCTGGGTACACCCCTGAGGCATTATCCTGGTGGACTCTAACTTAGCCCTGGGATTCATGTTATATGCGGGTAACGCACGAAAAGGGTCCAGTTCGGTTTCCACGTCTTCTTGATGTGAGAATTGATCTGGAGGATGAAGTATCAGCCTGAGTAGATAGCAGGCAAAACACCGCACGTACTTGGGCGAACGGGGGGCCGAAGTCCCCATCACTTGATAAGACTCGAACTGGGGATGGCGCGACCAAAGGGCCTTCGGGGGCATGAACACCTTTGTCCTTTGGTACCAAACCTTTTCTATTCTTACATCGCCAGCACCATCCTTACTTATTTCCACCAGTGCATCCACGATACGTTCCTTGCGTTCTTCATACTCCCGCTTTGCCTGTGCTGACGCCGAGTGCGGGGGTGGAGTCAAGCCCAGCATCTCGAGCTCCTCTGGTGGTTCATTTGCAAGAACTTCCAGAGCCTCCTGTCGTCTCAGAGCTTGGCTTTCCTTCACCGCATCCATATAGACACCCGAAGTGCCGTCAAAGAGCGCCTTCTTCAGGGGGTTGTTTTTAGTATCAAGGTTGTGAGCTGCGAGTATACCAGATGTCTTGAACTTCCCGGAAGACGGTAAACCAACCCAAAATGTAGAATTTCCATGATGGGATCGATAGCCTCCGAATTCACATGCATCCATGTGGGTAGTCGAGGAGGGACATTAACAAGCCGGTCCATCAAATCTTTCATTGTAGAGAGAAGCCTGTCGATGAGGGTTAGTCGGTCTCCGTGTCGAGCAACTGACTGTCACCTTCTCTCGCAATAACTGGGCATCACGACAGCGACATAGATATAGAAAATGGTGGTCAAGATCTCCGCCTTCTCAGTAGCATCATCCTTTCCTACATTTAATAGCTGATCGAGAAGAAGCATCACACAGAGGTCGCGGGCGAGCGGCGCGGGATGTATATCCAGCAGATTGAAATGCAATCGGAACGAGTCCCGCTTGCTGTGCGGGAGCCGGAGGTATGCGCGTTCGGCGCCGATCAAGCTGGAGTATACATGTCGGGCTGTATGAATGGTAAGTAAACTAAATTCTAATAGAAATTCGCAGGCAAACCATCGCCGACCCCTCCTAAAAGGAATGAAAGCTCCCCAAGCTCATTTTTCGGTATTTTGTTGAGGTCAATGGGTGACTCGTACTCTGGTAGTGAACCCCAATCGTCAAGTAGCGACATCGGGGCATCCTGCCCGATCTAATATAGGATGATCAAGCACCAGAAGATCTGAAAAAATACAGGCTAGTTACCGTATAATATTCACGCGATGGATACCTAGACGAATTTCAACCAAGCGGCTTTGTAGACAGACAGATCATGCTCACACTGGGCATCGGAACATCGGGAGTTGAGAGAAGCTGATCTTCGCCTGTCGGCTGATTTCATTCCAATCATCGCTCCCATATCCATCACTAACGCGTTCCATTCCTCCCATGTACTAGTACCCTTAGATTTCGTCGAGAGTTCTGCGATAGCGCGTTGGTTGGCCGGAGCATTGACCATCGCGTGTGTCACGGTCCCGCAACGCGCGCCATGGCAGAGGGCCTTCGCCAGCCTAGTTGATAGACGTTGCACGAGAGGTTCGGACGCTTGAGCATCATTGAGAGATAAAAGTCGCCAGGCACGGACGATCGCGTCTACACAGGCGGCATAGTCCCCCGTCTCGTAGAGCGCCGCGCTCAAGTTCGATGGGTATACAACGTCTGTGGCATCTGCAGCCTCGGCCTGATTTCATGAAAGTGAGACCTCCAAGTCCTCAGCTATTCAGATCGCACATACCTGAGCAAAGCATCGAGCGGCCCTATCGCAGACTCGTGTCAGCAGGGATATGATACCAGAATGACAAGCTCACTCTGATAAGGAACCTGATTTGAAAAACGTGTTCCCCTGTTGCTTGAGTTCAGGCGCGGTCAGTGCTGGCATGGTGGGGTATTGTAGGCAGTTTTCGACCGCGTCTGATGGTTTTGTAGCTCTTCAATATAATGACAAACACAAACACGCTGGGCCATTTGAAATTATATCTCAAGGGTGCGTCAATTATTAATGTCTTGACTACAATATTATATTGGGCTTGCACAGGTGCCACCCAGCCGCACTAATATTTACGTGGATATCGAACATGACTTGAATTCCAAGCCCGCGATACTGCGCGATGACATCAGATTTCACCTTTAAAAGGATCAAAAGATGGTTTCGCAACCCTCTAAAATGCAGTTGATGCAAACACTCCAGTGCGTGGCTCTACACGACCAGCTGGGCCCTGGCCAAAGTACCCTAAGCCCGGTCGACTCAGATGTGAGTAATTAGTGCAAGCACTCGAAGTTCGACCCAAAATGAAGCAAACATGTAATACCCAGACGAGCTGCCAGCGCCATGCGGCATTTATCCTGACCAGTGCGGATTGGGTATGGGTGGCATGGAGCCGGCACCACTGCCAACTGGATAGCACTTTAAGCGTGGCCTAGAAATACACGTGGTACAGTACGCCCTTCCTATTTGACGATACCACGTACATACCAAGTCCTTGCCTTGCGGGCTCTCGGAATTATTCACAACTATTTCTATTTCTGCATGCAGCATGTAGTATAGTGGTCCAAATTCCAAGATTACTATTGCCTCCCCTCCATCTCCCTCTTTCCTAAAACGCAATTAGCAAGTATTCTTATACAACTCTAGAGTCACTGCGTGAAATGCCAGATTATGCAATGTTGGGATGTGTCTGGAATCCAAAGATCCTTACGGGATCCCTAGCAGATTCGAGCAAGATCCCACGAATTTGGAATTTCTCCCGAATGTTCAAGTTTTAGGGACATTGTAGATACATTACAGTTTACATTCCACTTTGGCTGTAATCTGCATGTAATCTGGTACATAAATATATTTTGCTGCTCACGCTGCAATCGTTGATTGATATTATTGGCAACTTTTGCTTCGGGCATATATTTTCAGTCAAAAGGCGTATATTATATGGGAGTACTGCTTATACAAGACCGGGTCTGGGCTCAATATGCCGCTCATGAAACCATTCAGGTTCGAGTCGGCGTGACGATCGCTGAATTAAACAACCCGCGCGCTATATGTGAATTCGGAGCTGGCAAGGAGCTGGACACTTTTCCTCCGGCGAATCAACTGATTATAACACCGCGGGTAAGAATAGTATGGAGTGGTCCATGTATATATGCTCCGATATACGGTGTTGTATGCAATGGTAATCCCAATGTAGAGCCGCAGGTTCATGGACTGAGAGAGCGGCGCAGTGTATCGTTCGTTGACAGGGAATGAGATGTGCACTACTGGGCGCTTTGGGTGGGGCGAGGGTGAACCAGGAACTTTGATTAGGTGGACGGACCTCGGATCTGCTTTAGATTGGTAACGTTGAGAAAAAGACCAGATAACAGCACCGTACCGCCAAGCTCACCACAGCACCAAACTCCAGGATCAAAACTAGCACCAACTTGAATCGAGGCGCCGGGCATTCGAACTTAAATGCCGTGGTGGAATTCGTGCATCCACACCTCAGCATAGATTCCTGAGATCGTAGTAAGACGTGTACGGGGCGACTCAGAGAGAAAGATATGATCACCTCATGTCCAGTAGTTTTACGATGGTGGGCACTAGATATCAGATTGCTCAGGAGCCTGTACCCAAGGCTCCATCGATCCATCACTGGGAAACACATCCGTTCGCCATTGCGGTTCGCGTCTGGGTGCTCGATGAGGCCGTAAACAGGAATGTTGACGAAAACATACTACCCAAAGCTTGGAGGTGCTGGAAGTAGAGGTGCTGAGGCTTTAGCTAGTAGTGTTGAAAACGGCGATATTTGGCGCGCACTTACATCTTGTTGGAGTGGTACTTGGTCAAGAAAGAGATACACTTGTGCCGATCATGCGTCATGGTCAATCGACATCATGCAAATATTGATACTCAGCTGCATTGCTCAGGACCCTGTAATGTCGCAAGGATGTATCCGGAATCTAGGAATTATCTTGACATTCGAGAAAAACCGGATCATCATTCCGGATGTGACTGGGATTTACAGGGAATGTAACCAGAATCCAGAAATCCCAAACACATCCTAACAACCCATAACCTAGGATTTCACGCAGTGAGTAGTGAAATCTGTATCCTCGACGGGTTATTCTTCAGATCTTGACCAGGTGTGGTCTAACTCACCTCGTATTCATCTCTTCTCACTCGCTTCCCGTTGAGCTTCCTCCCACTCATACTGTTCTTGTTCTCTAAATGCGTCCAGGATCCGCTTACCGTCCTCCACATCGTTATGATTCCACGTTGAGGCCAAAGCAGTGCATAAAATTCGTCCATCCGCCATACGATTTGTAGTACTCGTTGTTCGATTTTGGCTGGAATGTTTGTGAGGGTTTTGCGTCGGACATTGTGAGTGCTAAACTGCTGGTTTGCGAACAAAGTATGTTAGGGTAGGTCAGCCTCGGGATGGGACAGGAGGCTTCAAGTTGCGCACCGATGGGGGTAACTTGTAGTTTTGGGTTTATTTGGATTGCCCGAGATTTATAACGCGCGCCTATCACGTGCCGTTGCTACTCTGAGGTCTGGGCCCCAGCCAAGGTCTGGACCCCGGGGTTCAGAAGTTGAGCCATCCTTGGGCGTCATGATGGGTTGGGGAAATAATGGTCGAATGGTTCACATCCTGGTGCAGTGGGGGACACGATTGCTTCCCAATTCACATTCGCGGGGCATCTGGCGCGACAAACTGACCCTGACCAGAATGGTATTGATACCAACGGTATGACCTCGAGCAGGCTGGTGAGCCATCTGTATCTTCAGCTGGGCGTGAGTCCTGGGCGAAGGGCTAAAAAGAGATGATAAAAGTAGTGTAGGTAGTAGGTAGTACATGCTAACTTGTGCGTAGCCCAACAATACAACTATGGTGATGTGTCTTTTAAGCAGCCACCTCATCAATTACACCTCCCTCCACTCCTGCGCAGGCACAGGGGACGCCACTACCGCACGTCAGCCTCACCCGTTCATTCAAAATAAGAGCAAAACTCACATGGCTCCCCCATACCCGCATGATACATCACCACGCTCCACCCCGCCTTCCGCATCATCTCAAACCGCCTCCTCCCCATCTTCCACCGCACGCGTGGAATCTCGATGGAATCTATGGCTGTGAGGATGTACACCTCACCAGGTGGTGGCCCGCACCGGCCCTCTAGTATCCCAGCGACATCTTTCACAATGGCATAGGCATCATGCGCGCCAGGACGTGGCCGATAGAACAGCAGCCCTGTGATGCAATCCTGCCACGCAGGCAGCGCGCGCTTCGGGATGCATGACGCCAGGGTCGCCTCTAGTACACATATTCCCTCTGCATGTGTCTCGTAGTCGGACGGGAGGTTCACGTGGAAGGGTAGCCCCCGACTGGCTATTGCGAATATATTCTCAAAATCGGGTGCCCACGGGTCGAGCCGGATCCGGCGCACGGGGCCCATGCGGTGAGCGTCAGAGATGGGGATAGGCCAGCGGCCGCGATACGGGGTCACACCTGTGACGACCTCGTTGGATACAATGCGCTGCACGAGCTCGCCGAGCCAGTGCGAGGGATAGCCTGCGCTGTGCAGGTGTACGAGGAGCGTGAAGAAGGCAACAACGTTGTTTGGAAGGCGAACGCGCACTGGGAGGTCCCCACTCGAGCCCGGAGCAAGTGTGTATATGAGCGTGCGGACGAGCCATGCCTCGAGCTCTGGACGCGATGCGAGGTCAATGAGCGCAGGGGGGCGGATGGCGCGGCCGAGGATAGTGAGGCCCATAATGACCGATCGGTCAGTGAATCTGCAGCCGAGGAACCTCTCGACATCATCGGGCCGCAAGAGGGTGTACCTAGATCGTGTATGTGAGTTTTAAGTTTACAAATGGGCTGTATGCCTACGTGTATATGAACTCGGCATCATCCTTCCATATGGTAGGACTGAGAAAGGTGGAAGCGGTGACAAGAGACTCCTCCTTGCACTTCACCACTGGCAGGGCGAATGCAACTGTATTGATGATCCCATGAGTATAGTCTCTGCAATGGTGTGATGTCAGTAGCAGCAGAGGATCACATGCGGAAAACATGCAGAATATTGCTCAGGTAGATTCGCGTGAAGCTCCTGGGGAACTGGCGGGACCCATTGAACCTCATCTTGCTCAGCTCCTGCATCGGGTCCCCACAGATGAATTCCAGGGTGACACGGCCGGTCAAGGTTGTGAGCGCTTTCGCCGCCGCCTGGAAGAAGTCGGACACATAGTAAAAGGATAGCGGGCGTGCCTCGCCCTCAGCAGCCCCACCTCCGAGGCTGAATCGAGCGTTGAATTCGCGGATCAAGACTGAGGCGAAGAACGGGTTGAATTCTTCCAGATGTGGGTATCCTGATGCTTTATCCTAGTGGATTCTAACTGAGCCATGGGATTCGTGCTATGTGGGAGGAACGCACAAAAAGGGTCCAGTTTGGTTTCCATGTCTTGCTGACATGAGAGTTAATCTACGATTGAAAAGGAACACGGCATCAGCCTAGGCAGATGGCAGTTAAAATACCGTACGCGCTTGGGTGAATCGAGGGTCCGAAGTCCTCGCATTAAAATCCATCCGTTCATAAAACTCGAACTGGGGATGACGTGACCAAAGAGCCTTCGGGGGCATGAGCACTTTTGTCGTCTGGTACCAAACCCTCTCTAAGTTTAGATCGCCGACACTATTCTTACCAGCTTCCATCATTACACCCACGAAATGTTTCTTGCGTTCCTCATATTCCTGCTTCACTTGTATGGGCGCCGAGCGCGGTGGTGGAGTCAAGTTCAGCATCGCAAGCTCCTCTGGTGTACCGTTTGCAAGCATGTTCAGAATATCCTGCCGTCTCTTGGCGAGGCTATCCTCATCGAATCTCGACACACATTAGAGTTCAGAGTGCCTCCTCTAGGCTGGTGATTGTGGTTTTGGGGTTGTGAATCGCGAGTATACCAGGTGTCTTGTACTTCCCGGAGGATGGCAAACCAACCCACATACGTAGAATTTCCATGATGGGATCGATAGCCTCCAAATTCACATGCATCCATGTGGGTAGTCGAGGAGGGACGTTGGCGAGCCGGTCTATCAAGTCCTCTATTGTGGAGAGAAGCCTGTCAAAAGGGGTCAGTCGATCTTCGTGTTGAGTAATTGATTGGGACCTTTTCTCGCAATAACTCGGAATCACAACAGCGGCATAAACATAGAAAATGGTTGCCATGATCTCTACCTTCTCGGTAGCATCGCCTTTTCTTACATTTACTAGCTGATTGAGGAGAAGCATGACGCAGAGGTCGCGGGCGAGCGGCGCGGGGTGTGTGTCCAGCATGGTGATGTGCAGTTGGAATGAGTCCTGCTTGCTGCGCGGGAGCCGGAAGTACGCACGTTCGGCGCCGACCAAGGTGGCGTATACATGTCGGGCTGCGCTGATGGTGCATAAATGAGACTATCACAAATACTTGCAGACAAACCGTCGCCGATTCCTGCTAAAAGGAACGAAAGCTCTCCAAGCTCTTTTTTTGTGAATGTGCTAAGGTCAATGGGTGACTCGTACTCCGGCTGTGGGCCCCGATCATCAAACAATGACATTGGGGCTTCCTGCACCATCTGATAGGATGATCAAGCACCAGAATATTTTAAAAATACAGACTAGCTACCATGTAACAGTCACGCGATGGGTACCTAGATACATTTCGGCTAAGTGTTGAGTCGTACATATATGATACTATTACACTTACACTGGGCATCGGAATATTGGGAGTCGAGAGAGGCCGATCTTCGCCTGGTGGCTGATTTTATCCCAATCACTGTTTCCATAGCCATCCACTAACGCGTTCCATTCGTCCCACGCACAATTACTCCCACCTTTGCTTGAGAGCTCCGCAGTAGCGCGCTGATTGGCTGGAGCATCAACGATGAGGCGTGTGATGGTTCCGCAACGCCCGCCATGGCAAAGCGCCTTCGCTAGCCTAGTGGATAGGCGCTGCACGAGAGGTCCGGAGGCTTGGGAATCACTGAGAGACAAGAGGCGCCAGGCACGGACAATCGCTTTTAAACATGCAGCGTAGTCTCCCATCTCATAAAGGGCGGCACTCAAGTTCGATGGGTATACGACATCCGTGGAATCTGCGATCTCCGCCTAGATCGCATAACAATCGGAATTCCAAGTATACTACTGAGGCTGAAGTGGCATACCTGAGCAAAGCATCGGGCGGCCCTAGTGCAGGTTTGCATAAATAGGGATGCAATTAAAGAGTGAAGAATCTATGTACTCGGCCAGAGAACCTGATTTGAAAAATGTATTTCCTTGTTGTTTGAGCTCAGATGCGGTCGACATGGGGGAATGTGGGCAGAGATCCGATGGCTTTTAAACTTGATGGCTAAACTTTAAATTAGCCAAACAAGAGCCTGTTCTAATCTCAATCACGCACACTGCCGACAAATTCTACTTACCCAAATTCCTTTTATTCCTCCGTCATATATATTCTTTCTCAAAGTGCAATGATATCGTTCTGCACATCGTAAATAAATGATCCCTCAGAAGTTGAACCAGGGATGATATTGGAGAAGCAGCGGTTCACTCCGGGGTGGGGGCATCAAGAAATACTCAAAAACTATGACTGCTATGAAACACTACATAGACACTGATAGACGTCATAGCGGCGTCAATCTATGGGCGCTATGGGTCTATGTAGGTCTATGTGTACCTATGTATGTCTATGTAGTTCTGTAGCACCCATAGATTTAGAACTCCTTTTTCCTGATGGGGCATGCTTTGGCACATCTCTTCACACACTATTGGTGTCACATGGACTAGTTGCCGGTGACTAGTGACTCGCTGTTTGCACCCCCAGCTGAACGTGCCGTCCTGTGTAGGGAGGAGGGGCTAAAATGAAACGATACAAGTAGGTTTGGCAGTGGCTAGTACGATGCTAATTAGTGTGTGCCCAGAAATACAACTACAGTGATATGTTCTTTTTTAAGCAACCGCCTCAGAGTCATCACATCTCCCTCCACTCCCGCGCAGGCACAGGAGCCGTCACTATCACACATCAGCTTGACCCATTTACCCGAAACAAACACAGCACTCACATGGCTCCCCCACATCCGTACGATACACCACCGCGCTCCACCCCGCCTTCCGCATCATCGAAAACCGCCTCCTCCCCATCTTCCACCGCACACGCGGAAGCTCGACCACATCCATGGCCGTGAGAATGTACACCTCACCCGGTGGCGGCCCACACTGGCCCTCCAATATCCGAGGGATATCTCCCACAATATCCCGGGCACCGCGCCCTCCAGGCTGCGGCCGATAGAACAGGAGCCCTGCGATGCAGTCCGTCCACGGCCCGGACCAGGGCAGGATCGGGACACAGGCCGTCATGTCGGCCTCCAGTGTGCAGGTCCCCTCCGGGCGCGCCTCGTAGTCGGGTGGGAGGTGCACGTGGAAGGGCAGTCCCCGCCGGCCACCGCGAGGATGTTCTCGAAGTCAGGAGCCCACGGATCAAGCCGAATCTTGCGCGTAGGGCCTGTGCGACGCGCGTCGAGACGGGGATGGGCCAGCGGCCGCGGTATGGGGTCACACCCGTGGTGACCTCGCTAGATATGATGCGCTGCACGAGCTCACCGAGCCAGTGCGCGGGGTAGCCTGTGCTGTGCAGGTGCACGAGGAGCGCGAAGAAGGCGACAACATTGTTGGGCAAACGGACACGCAGCGGGACGCCACCGCCCGAGCCCGGAACGAGCGTATATATGAGCGTGCGGATGAGCCACGCTTCGAGTTCTGCACGTGATGCGAGGTTGGTGAGTGTGGGTGGCTGGAGGGGGCGGCCGAGGATGGTGAGGCCCTGAACAACCGATTGGCCAGTGAATCTGCAGCCGAGGAATCTCTCAACATCGCTAGGCCGTAAGAGGGTGTACCTAGATTGCGTATGTGAGGTCCGTATCTGTGAACGCGCCGTGAACCTACGTGTAAATGAACTCGGCGTCATCCTTCCAGATGGTAGAATTGAGAAAAGTGGAGGCCGTGACGAGGGACTCCTCCTTGCACTTCACCGCTGGCAGAGCGAATACAGCTGTGTTGATAATACCGTGAGTATAGTCTCTGCGATTTTGTGATATTAGTTGTAACAGGACGACATGGCAAAGACATACGGAATATTGCTCAGATAGATTCGCGTGAAGCTCCTGGGGAATGGTGGGGCCGGCTGAGATCCCCATCGAATTTCATCTTGCTCAGCTCCTGTATGAGATCCCCGCAGACAAATTCAAGCGTAACACGGCCGGCTAAGGCAGCAATTGCATTCGCCGCCGCCTGGAAGAAGTCGCCACATGGTAAAAGGTGAGCGGGCGCGCCTCATTCCCCCTGGCCGCCCCTTCGATATTGAATCGGGCATTGAATTCACGGATGGAAATTGGGGTGGAGAACGGGTTGAACATTTGAAGCTGTGGATACACCCCGAGATTTCATCCTGGTAGATTCAAACTGAGTCATGGGATCAATATCATGCAAAAAACGCACAAAGAGGGTCCAGTTTGGCTTCCATGTCTTCTTAATGTCAGAAATAATCTGCGAACGAGAAAACGCGGTATTAGCCTGGGCCGACGCTAGATAAAGGACCTCACGTACTTGGGCGAATCGAGCACCCGAAATACCCCTCATACCGAGACCCATCTGCTGATAAAACTCGGCGAACCGGGGATGGCGTGACCAAAGGCCTTCGGGGGCATGAACACCTTCGTCGCCTGGTACCAAGTCCTCTCCGTTCCCATATCACCAACGTCATGCATGCTTTGTTCCGCCATTGTGTCCGCTACAAGCTTCTTGCGCTCCTCGTACTCTCCTTTACCCGTGCGGACGCCGAGCGCGGCGGTGGAGTCAAGTCCAGCATCGCAAGCTCCTCTGGTGTACCACGCTCAAGCATGTCCAGACTGTCTTGTCGTGCCTGATCGAGGTTATGCCTCATCGCATCCCGAAACGCGCTCGACATATTAGGATCCTTGATTGCTTCCTCCAGATTGACGGCTTTGAGATCATGAGCCGCGAGGATATCAGAGGTTTTGAACCCGGTGACGGCAGATCAACCCAAAAACGTAGGATTTTCATGATAGGATCGATAGCCTCTGAATTCACATGCATCCATGTGGGTAGTCGAGGAGGGACGTTGGCGAGTCGGGCGATCAAATCTTTCATTGTGGAGAGAAGCCTGTCAAAGGGAGGTTAGTTGATATCCGTGTCGAGTAATGGATTAGGACCTTTGCTCGCAGTAACTCGGCATCACGACAGCGACATAGGCATAGAAAATGGTTGCCATAATTTCTGCCTTCTCGATAGCATTATCTTTTTCTATATTTGATAGCTGATCGAGGAGGAGCATCACGCAGAGATCGCGGGCGAGCGGTGCGGGGTGGATGTCCAGCATGGTGATGTGCAGTTGGAATGAGTCCCGCTTGCTGCACGGGAGCTGGAGGTATGCGCGCTTGGCGCCGACAGGGTGGAGTATACATGTCGGGCTGTGTGGATGGTGGGTAAATTAAATTATTGCAGAATACGCGCAAACCAACCATCACCGACCCCTGCCAGAAGGAATGAAAGTTCTTTAAGCTCGCTCATTGAAAATTTGCTGAGGTCAACGGGCGACTTGTGCTCCGGTTGCAAGCCCCAATCATCGAGCAATGACATGGGTTCATCCTGCCCAATCTGATAGAATGATAAATCGCCGGAGGGTTTAAAAGTTATGGGGTAGCTACCGTGCAATATTCAAGCAATGAATATCTGGATAAATTTCAGCCAAACGCTTTCATACATTTACATATACTCACACTGCACACCGAAATATTGGGAGTCGAGAGAGGCCGACTTTCGCCTGGCGGCTGATTTCATCCCAATCATTGCTCCCATAACCGTCCAACAATGTATTCCACTCCTCCCATATACTATTAGTCCCAGCTCTGCTCGAAAGCTCTGCGATAGCATGTCGGTTGGCTGGAACATTGACCATCGCGTGTGTGATAGTTCCACAACGCGCGCCATGGCAGAGCGCCTTTGCCAGCCTGGCGGATAGGCGCTGCACGAGAGGTTCCGAGGCTTGGGTATCGCTGTTGAGGGACAAGAGGCGCCAGGCACGGACAATCGCGTCTACGCTTGCAGCATAGTCCCCCATCTCGTAGAGCGCGGCGCTTAGGTTTGATGGGTATACGACGTCCGCGGAATCTGCGATCTCGGCCTAGATCTCGTGAAAATTAGACTTCCAAGTATCATTGAAGCTGAAGTGGTGCATGCCTGAGTAAAACATCGAGCGGCCCTAGTACAGGTTTGCGTCAAAGGGGATACAATTGAAGAACGAAGGATTTACTCGACCAAAGAACCTGATTTGAAAAATGCATTTCCTTGTTGCTTGAGCTCGGGCGCGGTCTGCATGAAGGAATGTGGGGGTTTTGGTGGTTTTGAGATTGATGACTGGCGGTTAAATGTTATATTGACTGAGCTTGGCGACGACGACCAACTACCTAATTTTTATGTAAAATTGCTTTTCTGCCTTGTTCGTACATACTTATGGAGAGACTTTAAACTAACTCCGGATCCCATTCCAAGGCGGCGGTTATGTACTACTGCTCGAAAGCTTCATTGATGCTGGCCCGGGGTGTTTTTGTGCAGCTCTAGTGAAATCTTTGTCCTCGAATTATATTTTTGAACCGGGTGGTGGGTAGTTCGCCGGATCCGCTGGACACTCGCATCATTTTTTGGGTGCCCAAGATCCGCTTTCCCTGTCGCGCGCCATTGTGATGCCATGGTATATTTTCGGACCAAACGAAACTCATCCAGGGCCCGCCATGGCCCATGGGGTCCAAGTGCATAACGACATCAGATTTCACCTTTATGTAAAAGAGGCCACGGCCTAGAAATGCACGCGGCGACGCCCTTTACTTTGATGTCGATACGTACCAAGTCATGGCCATGCAGGCTCCCGGAATTATTTACAACTACTTTATTATCTGCAATATTATACCATGCACATATTGCGATCGGGGCCGTGTGGAATCTCTGGCCTCTCCTTCGGCGGGAGCGAACACAACTATTCACGTTGGGCATTAGAGACCAGGCTGTCATCGACGGGTCCGGGGACACGCGGACAAGGCGACATCGACGATGCTCACCCCGGATGCTAGTTATATTCTATCTCTCTCTTTCGACAAATCTGGAATATCTCAACACGGGGATCATTTATAGCTCTAATCGAGACACATACCAGCCAGTAACGATACATTTTTGTAGTAGAATACTTTGAGAGCGCAATCAATTTTAAATAAACGTTTGCAACAAGTCGTCAAATGGTACCTGATGTAGGATAACGTCCAGTTTTGAGCGGGTCTACGCCTCGTTGATTTTCCAGACCTCCAGACCGCTCTCCCCGCCGATCCCAGCGATCCCATGGCTCCAGTCGACGCTCAAGACCTTTTGCTGGCCATCCCAGGCCTTGAAGCTGGCCATGGCGCTTTTGGTACTGCGGAGGTCCCACAGCCGCACGACGCCGTCGTAAGCCCCGTGATGACTTGGTGATCGGCGGATCCGACGGCCACACACGACGGCGTCGCGGGGTGGGTGAAGGTCGCCGAGGCGGTGGACGCTAATGAAGTGACTCGTACATCGTATAGCGTCATGGATCTATCTGTCGACGTCGCGAGAATGCTATTTCCGTCGGAGGTTGTAGCTAAATCCAAGAATGGCTTTTCGGACGCCGTCTACAGAATCTAATTAATACGACAATCAGTCAAAGCGAAGTGAAGCGTACAATGGTGTCGGTGCAGAGTCCGTTTTCGGTATCCCACGTCCTGATTGTCGAGTCGAAACCACAGCTGTGTGCCTTATTGCCTACAGGACTGAATACAGCCCTTGACACCCTTGCCGTATGTGACTTGAGGACGAGAAGAGGCGCTTTCCGCCTAGGCCGCTCAGATCCCGCGACCTTGCGCCGTTTTTTCCGCTCGCGGTCGTTCAAGGTGGGTTCGGGCACTTCATCCGTGGAAGGGATCGAGGTGTCCCAGAGCCCAAGCAGCCCATCCCACGATGATGTGAGCAGGTGCGAGCCCGCCGATTGGAAGCGACTGAGGAACGGGCGCTGTGTGGAGATGGAGGGCGGCCAGGGTCTGTGATTTTGCTGACGGGTGCCTCAGCGGAGAAGTCGACCTGGGTGATTTGTGCGGTCAGATCGTGCGACGCGCTGGCGATCATGTGTCGTGTATCTTCGCTCTCGATGATGGGATGTAACAGACTGAGGTGATGGGAGCGGCGTGTATTGGTCCGTCGAACTTGACCTCTTTGGACGAGTTGAATAGCCGAACATGACCGTCGTATGCGCCAGTTAAAAATAACCTATACGAGAAAAAAAGCTATTAGAATAAGAGACTTCAAGACGCAAGAAGTTGGGGAACAAGGCCAAGGCACATACCCTTTATGCTGGCAGGACACGGACGCAACCCATTCCTGATGTGGGATATCTGACATCCGTTGGGGTGGCATGATAGACTCGATATATTCAATCTCGAGGGATTCTTCCTGGAAATAATGATTAGCCTTGGTGCCCTGTTTCGACAAACCGCGAACCGGTACCTCCCCAACCCCATTATCTGCGCACCATTCTCCCAAACTCGTTCTGAGGATCTCTCCGCGGATAAGGAAGTCAAAAGGAACAGGATTCGTGAGCGACAACGCCTTATTCACGAGCTGGGAGAGTTGGTAGCGCCTCCATGATCCTGGGATCATAAATTTTTGGGGTGGCAGTGGGTACGGTGTTTGCGTTGTAAATGCGACCGGCTGGGATGCCACAGAAGTCGATGTAGACGCCATGGTGAGCAGCAATAGATGATTGAGTTCTCCTGCAAGATTACGATGTTGTCAAGCCGTTGCCAAAAATTTGATCAAAGTTGTGACTGCCGCAAGATCGGTCACGACACGTGACAAGAATAACACAGTGCCTCGGCATCATTCGCTCAAACCTCAAAGTGCAGTGTGCACGACCCCCGCACGACCCCCTCCACGAATTTGTAAAAACGGACTCTGCAATACACTCCCGGTCCCGATGAAGCCTAGTCCACCTCCACGGATTGATCGCCAACTTTCTTATAACCACAATGACACGCGGTAAGGGGGACGGATCTTGGACGCGTTTAAGCAACGATGCGAGTGGGCCAACGGATGCGAACTAGAATGGGGTAATTCAGACCGTCCACCAAGGCAGGAAAACAACTTACATAAAAACTAGGTAGTAGTCAAGAGCCACAGCCTCGCGGAACCTCAGCCAATATAACATATAACCACCAACCATCAATTTTAGAACCATACATCCACCCCACATCCCACCATGCCGACCGCGCCTGAACTCAAGCAACAAGGAAATGCATTTGTCAAATCAGGTTCTCTGGTTGAGTAAGTCCTCCGTTCTTCAATTCCCTTTTGACGCAAGCCTGCACTAGGGCTGCTCGATGTTTTACTCAGGTATGCACCACGCCCCAGTTCAGCTTCGGGAGTCTGATTTTTATGGGACCTAGGCCGAAACCGCAGATCCCACAGACGTTGTATATCCGTCGAACTTGAGTGCCGCGCTCTACGAGATAGGGGACTACGCTGCAAGTGTGGACGCGATTGTTCGTGCCTTGCAAATTTTGTCCGTTAATGAAGCCCAAGCCTCGGATCCTCTTGTGCAGCGCCTATCTGCTAGGCTAGCGAAGGCCCTTTGCCACGGCGCGCGTTGCAGTGTCATCACACACCCATGGTGGTCAACGCTCCAGCAAACAAGCACACCATTGCAGAGCTCTCGAGCAGATCTGAGGGCAGTAGCACGTGGTGGGAATGGAACACGCTGCTGGATGGCTATGGAAGTAACGACCGGGATGAAATCGGCCGCCAGGCGAAAATCGGCCTCTCTCAACTCCCAATATTTTGGTGCGCAGTGTGAGTGTTATGTATGTATGCATGTATGAAGTGACTGACTGAGGTTTATCTGATACTCCAGATGCCCGTTGCTCGAATACACACAGTAGCTCTTGTAACCTTTGAAACCTTCCGGCGATTTATCATTCCATCAGATTGGGCAGGATGATCCCCTATCGTTGTTCGATGATTGGGGTTCATAACCAGAGCACAAGTCACCCATTGGCCTCAGCAAGTTCTCGAAGGGCGAGCTTAAAGAGCTTTCATTTCTCCTGGCAGGGGTCGAGGATGGTTCGTTCGCGTGTGTTCTGTAATAATTTGATGATTTATCCACTATCCGCACAGCCCGACATGTATACTCCACCCTGGTCGGCGCCGAGCGCGCATACCTCCGCTCCCGCGCAGCAAGCGGGACTCATTCCAGTTGCACATCACCATGCTGGACATCCACCCCGCAACACTTGCCCGCGACCTCTGCGTGATGCTCCTCCTCGATCAGCTATTAAGTGTAGGAAAGGATGGTATTGAAAAGGCTGAAGTCATGGCAACCATCTTCTATACCTATGTCGCTGTCGTGATGCCGAGTTATTGCGAGACAAGGTCCTAATCAATTACTTGATACGGAGACCGACTGACCCTCGTTGACAGACTTCTCTCCATAATGAAAGATTTGATCGCCCGGCTTGCCGACGTTCCCCCTCGACTTCCTACCTGGATGCATGTGAATTTGGAGGCTATTGATCCCATCATGAAAATTCTGCGTTTTTGGGTTGGTCTGCCATCCTCTGGGTTTAAAACCTCTGATCTCCTCGCGGCCCACGACCTCAAAACCACCAACCTGGAGGAGTCGATCAAGAACCCAGATATATCGAACGCGGTTCGGGACGCAGTTAGGCATAATCTTGATCAGACACGAAAATACACTCTGGACACGCTTGCGAGCGGTACACCAGAACAACTCGCGATGATAGACTTGACTCCACCCCCGCGCTCGGCGTCCGCACAGACGAAGCGCGAGTACGAGGAACGCAAGAAACATTTCGTGGATACCATGACAGAAGAAAGCATGGATGATGTTGGTGATACGAGAACAGAGAGGGGTTGGTATACCGGATAACGAAGGTGTTCATGCCCCCGAAGGCCCTTTGGTCACGCCATCCCCAGTTCGAGTCTTAGCAGCAGATGGGTTTTGGTATGAGGGGTATTTCAGATGCTCGATTCGCTCAAGTACATGCGATCATTCATCTAGTATTAGCCCAAGCTAATACTGTATTTGATTGTTCGCAGATTAATTCTGACATTGGGAAGACATGGAAGCCAAACTGGACCCTCTTTGTGCGTTCTTCGCATATAATATTAACTTCATGGCTCAGTTCGAATCCGCCAGGATGAAATCGAAGGGGTGTATCCACAGCTACGGGAGTTCAATCCGTTCGAAGCCCTAGTTTTAATCCGCGAATTCAATACCCGATTTAATATCAAAGGGGCAGGTAGGAGCGATGAGGCGCGCCCGCTCACCTTTTACCATGTGGCCGACTTCTTCCAGGCGGCGGCGAATGTACTTGCGACCTTGGCCGGCCGCGTCACCCTGGAATTCGTCTCCGGGGATCTCATACAGAAGCTGCGCAAGATGAAATTCAATGGGGCCGACCCCACCAATTCCCCCGGAGCTTCACGCGAATCTACCTGAGCAATATTCCGTATGTCTTCGCCACGTCATTTTCCGCTACTGCTGACGTTACACAATCGCAGGGACTAGGGGATCTGCACACTGGAGGCCGTGATGACGGCCTGTGTCCCGATCCTGCCCTGGTCCGGGCCGTGGACGGACCGCATCGCAGGACTCCTGTTCTATCGGCCGCAGCCTGGAGGGCGCGGTGCCCGGGACATTGTGAGAGATATCCCTCGGATATTGGAGGGCCAGTGCGGGCCGCCACCGGGTGAGGTGTACGTCCTCACGGCCATGGATGTTGTCGAGCTCCCGCGCGTGCGGTGGAAGATGGGGAGGAGGCGGCTTTCGATGATGCGGAAGGCGGGGTGGAGCGCGGTGGTGTATCGTACGGATCTGGGGGAGCCATGTGAGTGCTGCGTCTGTTTTGGGTGGATGGGTTAAGCTAATGCGCGATAGTAACGTCCCCTGTGTCTGCGCGGGAGTGGAAGGAGGTGTGATGGAGCTGGTGGCTTGGAAAGGAACATTGTTGTAGTTGATTGTTGGATTAGTTATGAACGCGGGTTATTCCGGTCAGAGATGTCAGACTCCGTTCGTTCCTCCACATCTTGCCCCCGTTGCGCTCTCCATTCTCAAGGTGCCCTTGAACGATCCTCCGTCGCCGTCTGATGACTGGGCCCTAGGGCCTCTATCTGACGCGACTTCCTTTGAATTTCATGTCTTACTGTGAGATTCGCTCTATTTATTCGTAGTTCATCTTACTTCTGTGCTACTGTCTGAGCCCAACGTGGCCTGTCTTCAACAGATGGTCAACCGGACAGCGGCCAAGGGTTCCGAGTTCCGAGTTGCATCTGTGTGATTTTGCCTTCTATTACTCTCCCACCACAAACCTCACCATGGACGGTTTCGGCACTGTTGTGGGCTATCGACCTTACTGCTAAGCTCATTGGCTATATCCGGGCCGTTAAGAGCGCCAAAGAAGATCATAGAAAACTGTTGCCAGAGATCTCAGCACTCGGAGCCCTCCCCCAAGTCCTGCGCGGCCGTCTTGCGAATTCTGCCACTAACAGCGCTCAGGGTAGTTTCTCAGATCGGTTGGTGA
The DNA here is from genome assembly GCA_015501065.1 of Infundibulicybe gibba. Taxonomy (NCBI): domain Eukaryota; kingdom Fungi; phylum Basidiomycota; class Agaricomycetes; order Agaricales; family Omphalinaceae; genus Infundibulicybe; species Infundibulicybe gibba. Next base: position 25,930 of record JADNYI010000108.1, read on the forward strand.
TGACTGGTATTGAACAACCTCTTCGCACATGCGAGGAGGCCCTCCGAGACACTGCGATGCGACTAGAGCGCCTCGCGTTGGATGTGAGTGCTGAGAAGTCATGTGCCCGCCACTGGGCGTTCAAGTTCCGTCAACACTAGTGTCCCTTTTGCTCGTCTCAAAACGCGGGAGACTTATGTTAATTACATGTGCAACTGAAGCAAGCCGGGATACCCGAGATGTCATTCATTCTTATACAGATAGGTCGGCCACCAGAGATACTACCGTCTTGAGGGAGGAATCTATCTATTTATTATCAAGCCACTCGAAATTCAATAACATCCGCTTCGCCAGAATCCCACAGTCGGATGAAGTCAAAGCCCGCCCTCTTCCTGTTGGACGAATTGATTAGTTGAAGGTTCCCAAGAACGAGGCAGTGTACATACCCAATATCAATGAATTCCTGTAGTGTGCGTTCTTTGCTATTCAACAGATTCATCATATTGATATCTAGCTGATAGCGTCTGACACTTCCCACCCCATAGTTTGATAACAGCGGTTCGGGTGCCTACACACATTGTCAACAATGGTAGATGAGATGAAGTGCCATTGGAGATAGCACTAACTTGTTCGAACATTGACGGTTTAGTCCTATCCCGAACAGGGTGATGCAGCACAAATTCATCTATATGTGATTGGTCAGCAATCGAAAAATGGCGGGAAACGCTGAGAGTCACGGATGAGGAGGTGGCTTCCTGGTTTAGTGGCTTGGCGAATGTTGGCAAGTATCTTTAAGCACTCCGCATCAGGCCAGTTATGCCTTACAATAAATTCGTTAAGAGTATTTGTCTCCAATCTGAGTACTTACAGGATATGTCGAAGCTGAGTGTAATATAAACATGTTAGCCTGGTTATTTGAAGATCAAATGATTCCGAACGCACATAATAAAAGTCGCAATGTTTCACTGGAGCTTCACTGAAAAAATCAATCGGGACAAAGTCAACCTTCCCCTCTCGCAGAGCCTCAGGAAATTCTTTGGCCCAGAGCTTCGTACAACCTGAGTTCGGGCAGTTACGGAGCGAGTTGCGAACATCTTACCTCTTTTCCTTGGTCCATCACGGATGATGTGTCTTGTAAGATTATTTGTAGTTTGGGGAATGCCCTGAGCAGCCCGAGTGTTGCATGGCCATTGCCGCTACCAACGTCGCAAATGATGGTTTGAGGAGGTAAACCTGACCAAAGTTCAACTGGAAAGATGTGTCAATTTATATATGCGTGTAGAACTCCACAGGCACTATCATACTTTTTGAGAGCATTGTGCCACCCGTCACGCTGCTCCAGCCCACCATAGCCTGAGCAAACCGCTACGGGACAGTGATCAGCACGGGGGGGGAAGTATTTGTGCCCACTTACATCTCCATGCTTTTGTCCTTCGGGCTGATCGCATGGTTAGGAGCAGCGAAACGAATGGAGGATCCAAAAATACCATTGCGTAAAATTCAAAGAACGATGCCCCATGTGTTCGACGAAATGAAGCATCTTCCGGAAGTGACGAACTTGCGGATTTAGGATCCGATAGTGTTTCGTTCAGACATGCAGACGATTTGAATGCCTCATCAGTCCTATTAGATTTTAAGTGAATAATAATTATGGGAGAGGAAAATCCTACAAGTGCCCGACAAGGCAAGAGACAGGGTCATTCGATAGAGCTTCATACTGAGACGATTGTTGGCGAAAACATTTGGTTTCACTGAAAGGTAGTAGGAAACATCAGCGGGGCGGGGCGGAAGAAGAATCCAATGACCGACCTTCGGTATAACAGTGCTTCGTTGCGAGGAGACGCAGGACACGGGCCAACTTGTCGGCGTCAAGTCCAGATTCTTGCGCGAGTTGTTTGACGTCTACGCCTTCCGGCTTGTTCAACAAACGATCGGAAATCTTAGCCTCAACAACCACAAGCAAACATGCCGGTTCTTCAAACTAGCTCATTGATCGGCACGTACTCGTATAACAGACGCGTTTTGTGCATACCTCGAAAGATTTCTATTGAAAGGCCAAAACAGCTGAGTGAGGAACAAGCGACAAGTGCAAGATTCTTACATTCGCAATCACATGACCTGGGCTGGCAACGGTGAAGCACAACTGGGCGCAAGCAGCCTCAATCGTGCGTACGGCGTCCGCTAACGCGCGGGGTGCTTTGTTTGGTTGATCAAACGGGCCAACGGTGGTGGAGTTCAAAAGCGGTACGGAGTGACCCCCAGCCGCATATTCCGATATAACCACGCTAACAGCAGCAGAGATCATGTTGCTCAGAGCCGTGATTTGGGCATTTCCGTTGGACAGTACTATGGTGCTAGGCGGAGGCATCACTGCAGATTTGGTATGATTTTTAACTTGACGCTAAACCAACGAGCTTAGTTATAGCTTTGAACGTTTTCTATATTTGGTGCAACCACTTTGGTTCCCATAACCAGCGATTACACGGATCAGCGTTAACGAGCCAATATCTTCTCATGTCAAAGAATATCAGGTATTTGATATCTTCGAATCACGATATTGTTCCAATGCCTCCCCATCGGATCCCAAATCGTTGAATAGAATATATCTATAGTGGCGTAGAAGATTGCGAACTTCCAGAGCGTAGGGGAACAACTGGCTATCTATGGGCGCAACAATGCCTGATATCAAAGGTGGAATGCCATGCCCAGATCCCACGCTCTAACCTGTTATGACTCTTCAGAACATACTGAAATTATTAACAACATTGGACATTTCTAACTCTTGCGGAGCGTCGATGGTGGTACGTATACATGGATCTATGGTTATAACAATAGTTAATATTTATTAGTATCACCTCCAGCATGCCACGCATCGCGGAGAAATTCAACATTGTTGAAATCTTGTGCGAGGCCGGCCCTTTCGGTCTTGCGGTAGGTGCCATCGCCGAAAAGGCTGGAATGGAGCAATCTAAATTAGGCTGGCATTTTTAATGCTCATTTGTTGAAGACACATGCTAACAACATCGACTTTGATAAGGTCGTATTATTAGCAACTCATCATATCATGATCTTTCGCGGAATAGAACCAAATCACTTTGTCAACAACAGGATATCATCCTATTTTGACGCAAGTTATTGTCGATTGACAATGTTGAAGGGTACATAGTATCTAGTTATATGTAGCAGCTACCAGATCCTTCTCCAATCTTGCAACCCAAGGTATTAAAGTAGTAGGGTGGTGGACAGCCTGTCTTAACTGCGAAAGAAATTGCCGTCGGGAACAATCGATCAAATCAACTCTCTTACTAGTCACTGAGAAATCAGGTGGTACCTGGGACAAGTGGCTTGAAGACGGCATCTGGAATCTGGGTATCAGCTGGGTGCAATGCCGGTTTGTCGATTCCACGGCCCTGAAACTTTTTGGCCCTGGTTGGAGGTACAATAGTGATGACATGGGGGCATTGGGGCGCATAGTCGAATTCTATCATTTGTGATATGATGACCATCTGCCAGAATATCAATTGGGGTATAATGATCACACGCCTTCAAAAGGCCGTGTGGTAGTATACATTCTAGCCTAACAGACACGATTCCGGTGATGAGCAAGGTTCGTTGAACTTCTACTCGTATCATGATGGTGGTTTATTTTGATGAAGCCAACACTAGGGACGTGATGACATTGCAAAGATACTTCAGGCAAGGGATGATTTGGATGCCAATTCACGCGACAACAATGGGATGAGGCTAATCGCATACGCAGTAGGACGGGGACGCGCTTTGTTTAGCTGTAATTGCGATTGAAAACAAGGCGCACATACAAGCATATATCTTAGAACCGAACAAAAAAAACAACTTGAAAAGACATGCACACATATACCTGAACCCGAGCGCGTAAAACCGAATATCAGTGCGAACGCGAGTGAGAAGCAGGGAGGGCGGATGCTGATGGTGTTCCCACCCACGAAGAGCAGGTTGGGGGAGGCGCTGGGGGGCATGAAAGTTGCGAGCTCAAAGAGAGGTGTTTGGGGGCTCCCCCTCCTCTGATGTCTGTTCCAGCTTCTGGGGCAGTAAGCGGAAGAGGCGGCCGCTAGAGGAGTGAGATAGTATCTGTAGCCTGCGACTCGATCTAGAGCTAAACGGAGAGGAGCTCCTGTTGCGACTACGCTGGGACATATTAGTTGGGTGAAACATGATGTACTGATAGAACATACCTAGTAGGGCGTTGTATCAAGTCGATCTTCACCAGGCTGCCAGAGCACAAGTCACGCCTCGCGCGAGGAGCGACTCGTGCTCTGGCTTGTCAAGATGAGCTTCTTCAGTTGCTGAATCCGCGCTTAGGTCCTTCATTACCTTCGACTCTTTTCAATAACTGACTCATGGACGTCTGCTGGCCGCATCTTCCACGATCTCACTAAACCCACCTGGTAATTGCCCTTCTATTTCACACCGTCCACCTCTCTAAATCCTCCCAGGCTGTGGGCAGAACAGCTCCCACCATAAGCAAGGGGGCAGGGCTATCTGCGACTCGCTGATTGAATCGCGAGATGAGGGGCGTTGCGTCGAAATTGTCCAAACCATAGCCAAGCTTGCGTCAAGTTGAATTCAACGCTGTCCGTCGTTAGACACGATCCCGCCGCTGGTAGTAGTATTCATACACCGCAGGCGGGAGTGAGGCTTCATTGAAGATGATCAGAGCGAACGCAAATCCAGAGTGTGTGACTTTGCCCGTGAGAATTTGCCCGACTTGCAAACATTTCACAACAAACTCTACCTGTCCCGCCTCCTCCCGCCTCTCACCATGCGTGATATCCCGCTCGTTCTCTCCTATCTTGTCCTCGTTGTGCTTCCCGTTCTCAAGGTCTCTTTCAACGATGTCTGGTGCCCCTTTCCTTCGTCACCTCCTGATGACTGAGCATCGATCTGACGTGACTTCTGATCCCCTCGAACCTGCCAATCTTCACTATCACCGTTGCCGACAACGCTCGACCACTATTCTGATCTGCTAACCCCTCCCCGCCCCAGTCTCTCCAATCTATTACGCGGCCTGTACATGATGTACGTTGCATACGTTGTGAATGGTCTACGTCGTTTTCTTTCCCATTTAACGTGTCCTCTCAATTCCACTATTTTAGTCTTCCCCAAACGTCTCCACGCATTCACAAACAAACACAGTTTAGGTGGACAACGCCAGTGAGGTTTTTGGCGCCCAGGGAGAGGACACCGTGAGCCTTGTCCCGTTTATTTCACCCACTCACATTTCTGACTCCATTTGAAGCCTTCCACTATCCCTCCTTCCCTTCACAATCCGTTCCGGGCCATCGCCGGCCCCACATTACACAGATCGAGCTCGCTCTCGTGTCTGAGCACACTGAAGACTTGGTCACCGCTTTCGCTCTCAACTTTGACCGTCTGCGTTCTAACTTCATTTCTAGCGCTCCCGCGAAAGCCTCCTCTGCCTGGCAATTGGCAGGCTACTAAGCGGCACTATGAGTGGAAGGTTGCGTGGCGTCCAGGTCCGCAGAGTACATTATGATCTTAGATCTCACTTTGCGTACTCACATTTTCACATTCCTTTTTTAGCATTCCCGAAAAAGTTCGCCCGAGTTCGCCAGGGACCTGGTGGGTCTCTTTCGTCCTCACCTCACACTGATGTTCTGAGTCGATTTTTAGCATTCCCGCAAACGCCTGAGCATAATAGAATATGGAGTATTACCATCATGGATGAATCAACGACGCCTAGTGCGCCAAAGTCATTGGTGGGCGCCTCTACCTTTTCTTTGCATACTCGCCTTCTGATTCAAACTTTAGCGCAGATCCTGGAAGGTCGCAAGCAGCAAGTCGACTTGACTAGGAGAGAGCCCAATGCGAGGGCATATAAAACGCACGTTGTGCCATCTTGCCAACGGTGAATACCATACTCTAAAATTCAGTGAGTCATTTTGTTCGCCTTGGGTGAGGCGGGCACTATAATCCACGTACATATTAGGATTCGACTCCCAGCCAAGACTGGGTATCTTCCCCGCCTGCCGCCTGATCGTCGACCGATATCCCTATTGTCTCGTTTGCGCTGGCACCTCCCTAGTATACACCGTATTGTTCAATTTATATTTGAATTTCGCCCGTCTTATTCATGTCTTACCACTCGAGATTCGCCCTATTTATTTACGGCTCATCTTACTTCTGTTTCACCGCCCGAGCCCAACTTGGTCTCAACAGATGGGTTGGCCGGACGGTTAGCTAAGGGATCCAACTCCCGAGTTGTAGCACCACATGTTGTGACCATTAGGCGCCAGATAGGCGCGAGGCTGGTCTGTATGTCACGGTGACTTTGCTGATCTTCTATCACTCTCCCACTACAAACCTTGCTATGGACGTTTTCGGGACTGTTACGGCCGTTATTGACCTCTCTGCCAAGCTCGTTGGCTACATCCAAGCCATTAAGGGCGTTGAGGAAGATTGTAGGAAGCTATTGCCAGAAATCTCAGCACTCGGTGCCCTCCTTCAAGTTCTGCGCGGCCGTCTTGCAAATTCTGCTACTAATAGTGCCGGAGGTAGCTTCTCAGATCGGTTGGTGATGGCCGGCATTGAACATCCTCTTTGCGAATGCGAGGAAGCCCTCCGAGACACCACGACACAGCTAGAGCAGTGTGTGTTGGACGCAAGTGCCGAGAAGTCACTCTCGTTCGCAAAAAAGATCAAGAACATTCGATGGCCATTCCGCCAAGGAAAGATCTACACAATGTCCAGGAAATCACTTTCGCTTGCAGAAAAGAAGGGCATCCGATGGCTGTTCCACCAAGGGGAGATCAAAACAATGTTAGACCGGATTGAACGCTTGAAGTCCCTTGTCTCCCTTACGTTCCAAACATCATTAGTGTGAGCAAATTTTATTAGTGGTTAAATTTGAACTTGAAACATGAGGAACCAGGGAATTCGTTGAGAAAGCCCACGATGAACTCGTGGCTATGGGTCTGAACGTGGCGAAGATTGGGTCCACTGTCTTGGCCATTGAAGCAGATCAGAGAGGCGCGTGTCCGGGGACGCGATTATGGGTCACGATATCTAAATCTAATTCACCACTAGCTCACATGCGAAAGACCGAATCGCTTCACGTCGACCTCCAGGCCCTGGGTTGGACGCTCCGGGATTCCGCCAATACCACCACGAAAGTCGAGAGAACAGTTGCAACCATAGACAGAAGCCAACAAGGTGAGATCCGAGCTGGGAAATGACATACGAGAAACACCTCACCAACATTCGTCTAGACCAGGCATCCGAAAAAGTCCTCAGATGGCTTTCGTCACTCGATTTCAGCAGAAAGCACAATGCTACATTTGAGAAGCATGCTCCTGGCACGGGGGAGTGGTTTCTTGGACATTCAGAGTTCCTAGCCTGGCGGCAGGGCGAGTACAAGGTACTGTGGTGCCCTGGTGGTCGTGAGTGGTTCCTTGGCGCGAGTATCATTTCACTTACCATTGCCGTTCCAGCGGGAGTGGGTAAGTCAGTTATGGCGTGAGTGTCACCCAATGTATCTCTCCCTCCCGTATTCCGTCTTACTCCGATTGCTATAGATCAACCATCGTCCGTCATTTGCAATGGAGAATCTCCAGGGACATGGCCATAGTCTACATCTACTTCGATTATACGATAAAATACACCATAAAGCAGCTCTTTGAGGCGCTATTGTCACAACTCATGCGATGGCAATCAACCCACTCAGGCATGGAGTCACTTCGATCACGGATGGAGGCTGGTAATCGTCCAACACTCGATGAACTAATCAACATCTTCAAGGCCGAAGCGGAAACCTACACGCAAGTATTTGTTGTTATCGACGCACTGGATGAGACCGAGATCCAAATATGGGCCCCACTTCTTGGACGCCTCCGCACGTTATCTGGAGTCAGCCTTCTAGTCACATCTCGGGACATGGGCGAGATTGCACTCGAATTGCGGCCGGATCAACGTCTCGATGTCATGACCGACAAGGAAGACATACGGAAATACATTAGAGGACGCCTGTCGAATTCCATTGGAACTCTCAGTCGGCTACTGAAGACGAATGCATCTCTTCATGAAGAGATTGTCACCGGAGTCACAGAGAGGGCGGCCGGAATGTAGGTGTCCCTATCCCTTCAAGTTCACTGATGATTGTGGTAATTGCCCGTCGATCCTACAGGTTTCTGTTGGCCCGATTGCATGTGAATTCCTTGGAGAGGAGATCCAGGATTGCGGATCTGCGTCGGGCGCTGGCTGAGCTCCCAGGAGACTTGAAGACTACGTATAGCGAAACGATAGGGAGGATCAGTGATGAAGACAGGCCACTTGCATATCGTATATTCTCTTGGCTGATGCATGCCGCCGAACCCATGACAATACGTGACCTACAGTATGCACTGGTGGTGGAGGAGGGAATGACAGATGTTGACCCTAATGATCTTCATGACGAGGGTTATCTTATGTCAATTTGCGTCGGCCTGATCGTTCCACAAGACTTGGGAACAACTGATATACGCCGGAGTACTGGGGCCATAGGGTTCGTCCGTATGTTATTACATCACGCCCATTTCCATGGTGTATCTCACATCATGTTCAGACTATACCACACAACAGTATTTGCATGATTGTATTTCTACTTATCTTCCTCACCCCGCCCACCTTGCGATTACCTGCCTTCGGTATATTTCTTTCAGAGCCTTCAATACGAATGAGCCGCTCGATTATGATGCTCAGGAACAGCTCTTGAATATTCCTTTTGCCCGGTATGCCATTTTCTGTTGGGGGAAACATGCACGCATGCATTCTGGCGATACCACTGTCTGGGATCTGGCCATGCAGCTGTTACACGATGATCGGAGAGTTGCAACGGTTGGTTCCTGTCCCTGCTTCACTCAAAAGCCCTCCGCAATCCAACTTTGCGCCTATTTTGGATTAGAGGCTTACGTAGAATACCTATTGGACAATGGCGTCGATATCAATTCGAAGGACTCGGATGGCGATACAGCAATCACTGAAGCAGCCCTCAATGGTCAAGAAGGAGTTGTACAGCTGCTGCTTGCACGGGATGGTGTTGATGTCAATCCAAGGGGTTTTAATGGCACCACTCCGCTATCCCGAGCAGCTATCCACGGGCAACAGAGAATTGTGGAGCTCTTGCTGGCCAGGAGGGATGTGGATGTCAATTTGCGCGACAATAGCGGGATAACACCAGTCGCGCACGCGGCGGACTGGGGACATGATGGTGTTGCAAAAATACTTCTGACAAGGGATGATGTGGATCCAAATTCGCATGACAATGATGGGATGACGCCAATCGCATATGCGGCGAAACGGGGACACGATGATATTGCAAAATTACTTCTGGCAAGGAATGATGTGGATCCTAATTCGCGCGACAATGACGGGATGACGCCAATCGCACGCGCAGTGCAATATGGAAACCATGGCGTTGTAGAACTACTGCTGGCGAGGGACGATGTAGATGTAAATTTGCAGAACGCATCTGGGAGCACGCCACTAATGACCGCAATACGTGAGGGGCGTGAAGCGATCATACGGCTGCTGTTGGCAAGAGACGATTTGGACCCCAGTCTGAAGGACAGCAATGGCGAGACACACCTAACTGTCGCAGCACGGTGTGGCATCGATCAAGAAATCGTGAAGCTGCTTTTGGCCAGAGGCGGCATAGACGTCAACTCGAAGGACTTCCAGGGCATAACAGCGCTAACCTATGCCACATGTTGGAACAATGAGGGAATTGTGAAGCTGTTACTCGAACAAGACAATATCGATATAAATCCGGTGGATTGGTGTGACGGCACACCCCTTGATTATGCAGAGAAATATTCGCGTGAGAGCATCGCCCAGTTGCTCCGGGCAGCAGGCGGTCGTACACACCAAGAGTTGCAGGCGGAAAATCAGGCGAGGAGTGGCAATATCTAGGTCGGCTGGGTCTGGGCGTCGATCGCCGTGCAGCCCCATGTGTCTGGAGTGTGGTCCAGGCAAGCTTCACGGGCTGCTAACGTTTAACGCTTAGTGATTGCAATTGAAAATGAAACGCACATGCGAATATATTCTAGAACTGAACGAAAAAAATAATTTTGAAAAACACATTAATCCACTTCTCAACTCCCAGCTACTGCACCAACGAAATATCCCTAAACACCTCTCACTGGACTCGGAACTTTCACGCTCCCTAGCGCCTTCAAGTTCCCCAATCCGTTTGTCTTCGTGGGCAGGAGCACCATCACCATCCGTCCTCCTTGCTTCCTTCCCGCGTATTCAGCTTTATGCTCTCGGGTTTAGCTTCGGCTTCAATCTCCTCAAGCACAATAGTCGCCCCCGCCTCCACCGCCTCTCCTCCGGCATTTGCTCTAGAAGCAGCGGCCGGGAAACGCGCATATCCGGCGACGAATCCACAGTTTCGGGTCCGGCACATGTCTGTTGACAACGGGAGGGAACATTTCTCGTGTCAATATACTCAATCGATTTAGTCGAATATTCTACATACGTCAGAAAAGGCATATTTCCAGCACACAGGCAAGTCGGACGAGGAGATGATGGACCAGGTTTCATCTAGAAGATCGGTGACACGGGGGTCCTGTACCTGCGGATGAGAGTATGGGTGGATGGATTGGGGCCTGGTGGAGTCAAGGGAACGGGATACCCGAGACGAGGATGCAGAGGGACCGAGTTCGCCGCCAGTACCCAAGGACCGGGAAATAAATCCCCCGTGCGTTAGGATACGTTGAATGGTTTCGGAGGTTGGTAGCAATAAAGTGGAAATAAAGCTGGAGAGAATTAGGCGACTGTGGCAAGTGGCTGTTGGTGGGAAACATAATGCGCACTTAATTTCACCTCGCGTTCAACTCTCCTTCGCACTTCGAGGTGGCTTTGGTGGTTGTGAGGGCGTTTATATGTTATACTGGCTAAATAGTAAGGTTCCGTGAGGCTGTGACTCTTGAGCTTGGCGACAACGACAAACTACTACATACCTAATTCTCATGTAAGCCGCTTTTCTGGCTCACTCGCGCTCGTGGAGAGTTTCAAAACTGGCTCTCGTTCCGAGGCAGCGGGTATATACCACAACCTCAGAGTTTAATTGATGTTGAATGTTTTGCACAACTCTAGTAAAATCAGGCTTGGTCTTCGTATTATGCTTTGGAGGTATAGTGGATGGTGCAACTCACCCCATATTCATTTCTTCTGGTTCGCCTCCCGTTGGGCCCCACAGGACACCCGCATGTTCTTTGGGTGCGTCCAAGATCCGCTTTCTCTGTTGGTCGTTGCCATGATGTCATGGTATATTTTCAGGCCGAATAAAATTCATCTATGTAGGGCCCGCCGTGAGGTCCGTAATAATAGTTGTCTTTGGCCTATGAATACGCATGAGCCACTGCGAGTACTGTGCGGTTGGTCTACAAGCAAAGTACATTAGTTTCTTCGGGACAGGGGGTAACACTGAACAGATGCGCAGGCTCGCACCAAATTTTCCAAAAAAAACAGGTAATTATAACACTGTAACTACGGATTGCAGAGGAAATCGACGAAGAGATGGACACGAGGCAGCGTCTCCAGAGTCCGGAGTGCACTGTATATGTAACTTTTAAGTCACCGTACAGACGCGGAATAAGGAATTACACTTCTAGTAGTACTAGTAGTACACCGAAATAACTGTCATGTGCCGTGACCCACCGCGGCACTGAGTCACATTGATAATTTGATTTCTGAGTTGTCTCCCCCGTTCTGAAGGTGATAGCTTTTCTCTCGGATAGGTTATTTTCGACCAGTGCTTGTGATGGCCACGTTGGACTATTCGATTTTTCCAAGGAGGTCAAGTTTGGCGGATCTTAACCCCAACTTCACCGGAATACATCCGTTTTTCACAAGTATTACGAGCCCGAAAACGCTGAGGTTGACAATCCAAAATCAGGCGCGTCGCTCATGCCCAAAGCCGTCAGCCCTGTCAAAGGATCCTCAGGGTGTGCCCAAGAGGACCGCGCGTACCAAATTTGCCTCTTCGAAAGGGGCTATGGATTCACTGGGAAAGCAAGATAAGGTGGGTCTATTCATACCGCATCTGTGTCCATACTGATACACAATCCAGTTGTGGAGAAGTACCACGACATGATGCTCGAGAAAGGCAAGGACGTCTGTGTCCATACTGATACACAATTCAGCTTGTGGAGAAGCGCTGCGACTAAACGCTCGCTTCGGGGTAGATGGGGGGAGGCTGAGCTATCAGTGTCCAGCCCAATAATGTAATCAATCGACTACGCCTATGATCAACTACTAACCATTGTAACCCTAGATGCAGCCAATGTCGTGCATTCGACAATAATGGTCCCCGCGCGCCTGGAAGAACTCGCAACCGCCAATTCCGACATCCCCGCAAACGTCTCTATCGCCGGGGCCAATGTAAGGCGGGAAGGTTGCCCACTGAGGAGTTCAACGGCGAGATGAGGCCGCAGTATATTCGCGTATATCGGTGCTGGCACGACCGCGGGATGGATTTGGACAAGACGATCAACCTGCGTTAATAAGATAGGCGGCGCCGACGCGCCCCGGGCTCGGCGCGCGGTTGTTGTGTAAGTCCTCCATAATGCATTCATTTGCGGGAACCTGACGCGAATCCCAGATCGTATATTATTAGCGTGCTTCAGGCAGATGGAAAGCTCCTGTTCAAGATACCGCGCCTACTCGAGTTGGTGCGGTGGATGATCAGGGTTGGCACCAGCAGCGGTTGCTGAGCAAATAGGTTTGTACATGAATAACTATTGTGCATGGACGAATCTCAGTGTTATATTTATAGTTTATTTCGCAGAGCCATTCATGAGTTATGCGGCTGGGGTATTCGCACACGGCCATGCGATTTGAGATACTTGTACTACTAACATGTCAACCCATTGCAGCTTCATGAACCACCCACACCCATCACTCGATACTGTTTCCCTGTCTCTCGCCTGGAATCCCACCTCCCATGCCGAATATTCGACCCACATCAGTCGACCATTTTATCCGTATCTTACATAAGTTGATGTTTGCCATAGGCCCCCTCCGAGTGACCCCCAACTAACAAGTTGACATGGACTGATCGAACGGCGACCATTCCTCGAGACCAGTCAATATAGGGGAAATGTTGAGCGCTTGCTATATTCCCGAGCCGCTGAATTGTTACCAGTTTTAGTGGCGAATGAATCAATCACACAGCATGTCTATTCTTGAGGTTCCGCAGGTTTCAGAGCCTTCCGCAATAATGATATCCTCCGGCCGTTGGCTATTCTTCTTTGACAAGTACTCCGTGTATTTTTTCTTTATCTAATACAACTAATCAGTCTCCAGTGTCCAAGTGCACACCGTCCCGTCGGACGCCGTTGACGACTTATCGTAAATGGTTGGATTGATTGCACTCCTAAAGTATTACTAAAAAATGCGTCACTACTGACTGGTATGTGTCTCGACTAAAACTATGAATGATTCCTGTGTTGAAATATTCCACGCGCGAACAGATTTATCGAGAGAGTGAGATAGAATATAGTTGTCATCCGGGGTGAACATCATCGAAGTCACCTTGTCCATGTGTCCTCGAAGCCCGTCGATGAAGGGCAACCTGGTCTCCGATGCCCATACGCGGATGGTCTTATCCGATAGCCCGGCCGCGAGATAGCTCCCGCCGAAGGAGAAGGCCAGAGATTCCACACCACCCCGATCGCTCTCCAACGGTAACTTCGCAAGTAGGTTTCCTGAGTGTTGCATCTCGTCGTCTAGGTTCAGATTCCAAATGCACACCATCCCGTCCGCCGAGCCAGATGCCAACAACGATCCATCATGGGAGAACGCCACGGCCGTGATCTTTTGGTTATGGACACGGGCGGTGTACGCGGGGTTCTCTTCGTCGGTTTCGCCTGGTGATATGTTGGAGCCGACACAGCGGATTTGGACCCCGGTTGATCTGTGCCAGACTCGAATCGTCCTGTCCGTGGATCCCGAAGCGAGGTAATGCCCGCTGTTGTCAAACGCGACCGCGGTGATTTCTCCTGAGTGTCCGTCGAGTTTATGAACCTTATGCCCTGTTGATGTCTTCCAAACACACACAGTCGCTGCGTTTGATGATCCTGTCGCAACATATCTCTCGTCGCCCGAATATGCAAGGCAAGTAATTCCGGTGCAAAGCCGCTTGGTGGGATGCCATACATGCTCAGACCCCGGGGCCACCGCGTTTATTGGCAACGGTCTTCCGACCCACGCGATATGCATGGTGCGTTCATTCAGGTCCCAAACTTTGCAGACACTGTCCTGTGAGATTGACAGGATATATCCCCCGAACGGAATTGACCTCACAGCTTCCACAATAGTTGAGTGCTTCCTCTCTGGCTTCCAAAGCAGCTTCCCATGGTGGTCCCAGAAGTACATTTGACCATGGAGGGATCCACCAATGATAAAGTCCCCATCAGGGGAAAAGGTAAGTGCTGTCAATGGATCCAAATCTTCCCCTTTTATTGTAAACTGCAAATCACCAGTGTTGATGTCCCAGATTTGTACAACCCCATTGAAAGAGCTAGCAACAAGGGCTGGACCATGAGGGGAGAATGACATGGCTGAAATCCCACTTTCCACACCAGCAGGATTGATAGCTATAAGGTGACTCCCAGTATTTGTATCCCAAATGGTAATCTTATGGTCTGAAGAGCTCACAGCCACCTGATGATGGTTTGGGGCAATAGCCACATTTGTCACAACATCACCTGGTCCTACCCATGGACCTTGAATTGGTTCTTCCTTATTGACATCCCAAATGACTATGGTCTTGTCAGCTGCTCCAGTCACAGCATGTGTATGGTCAGAGGAGAATGACATGGAGGTCATATTTGCCATATGCTCCAACAGAGGGTCAGGTGAGGCATCTATCCCATTGGGTGCCTGAGGGGGTTCCTTGGCTTTGGACTTGGACTTCTCAAGATTTATAAGGAGTTGATAGCATGTGTTCCAATCAGCTTTGGAATTTGCAAGATGGCTCCTGGGATTTGACAACCAAATCTGCAGATTAACAAAGAATGTTTTCCAACAAAATCTGATTTCTGGAGACACCAAATCAGAATGGAGAAACCTGTTAATGTACCATGGACCATGTTTCAAGTGGAATTGCTGGATTAAGTCCATATTTGATATCTCAACAGCATTCTGAAGGGAATTACAGAGCATATAAGCCAGTTGGTTTGCTAATTTCCCTTGTAACCCTGTAGCACAGTTTCTAGAATATGCCCCAGGCCAATCTTCATACTATTCTCACTCAAAGCTTGTAGGTGGAACAAGATTTCCAGCCTCTGAGAATTATTTAACTCATCATTTTTCAACCAACCTAGCAGGAGATCTGTGAGCCATTCAATCTGCTTGTGATCCTTGGCTTTTTATGCCTGCCTGTCACAATCTCATGGATCAATGGATCTCTGAGACCAGGTGGTATCTTATGGAAGGCTGTCAAATACCTTTTTTTAGGTGCAGCTTCATCTCTTATAGCATGATAGAGCTCATGAATGCAACAGATATAATCTTGCTCCCAGTGGGAGTCAGTGGGGGATACATCTCCACCTGCTGATACTGATTCATAATAATCTGGTGGAATAAATCACAAGCAACATCTGAGATGTGTTTCTTCTCATCTCTGTCTTTGGAATGCAAGAGACCAAAGCAGGTCAATAGCTGATGGTTGATAGATTGATGTGTTTTGAAATGCTTCCACAGCTGCAAGAGCAGGAGTAATGTCTCTTGCTTCAATTCAGGATCAAGATCAACTCTGAACAAGAAGAATATCATCCCCTTTAACAAATAGCCATTGCTTCAGGGGTTTGATAATCATACTTCTCTTGTGCATATAAAAGATCATATAAATCATGGATTGGATTAGATTCATCCAAGCTGAAGAAGGTGTGATCTCTTGAATCCTGGTTAAATGTTTTGGTGCAGAAATATGCTGATAATATATCACTTCAATGCAAATTATTGCAGAAACTGAGACCATATCCCATTCTTGGTCAACCATATATTTATTTTTTCTATAACTTGTTCTCCACAAGTACAGCCAATCACCAAGGATCCATGAATGAGAGGTCAATCAGGTTGTAGGTCACAGCTGGGGGTGGATTTGCACCAACATAATCTTGGTGCTGCCAAACCCATATCAATGACTCCATGAATGGGACTGCAGCATTTAATTTTCAAGATATTCCTTCAAATGCATTTGCTTCCACTCAAATGACCCCTGAGAGGTAGTCTCACACAAGCCCTTGCTTGAGTTGTACAATACACCATGCTCCAGGAATCTGGAAACCATATCTGGTGTATGATCCATATTGGAGATTGCTTTCAAGCTTGAATCAACAATCTCTTTGGTATGAGAGACATTAAGAAGCCATAATAAACTATCTTTCTCCAACACCTCAGATGACTTTATTACAGATTCAGCAAGGGGATTGGCAGTTTCAATTAGGCCTGCTCATTATTTATGAGCTGCCTCCACATCCCCCTGCCTCACCCTCCTCCAACTCTGCTGCACCTGGTACCAAAGCCTCTGGCATGGATGATGCCTTTCTTCACAACAACAGCCACAGAGGTCTTATATGGACAAGAAGGATAGAACAATGGAAGCACCACTGATATGCTGTAGCAAAATAGGATGATTGCTATCAGGCTCAATATCAGGTAGGCAATATCCAAGTTGACCTTCCAAAGGACAATGACAAGGCCAAGTGCAAAGAGAATAACAGCCAACTGCATAACCAATGGCAGAACAGAAATGATGCTGGAGACATGCCAGTCAACCAATGCATTATATCTCTGCTGGCGCCTCTGAGCAATCTCATACATGGTCCCAGTGTTCAGATTCATGAGATAGAACTGAAGCCACTGTTTCACCAGAATGGCAGCCATAGCAGTACCAAGACTGCAGGTCAAGCTCGAAAACCACAAAGCATTAATCCAAACTGAACTGGCTGAAGGCCTGAATGATGAGGCAGCAGCAGCAGAGCTGGGAAATTGGGACTGGGCTTGTCCCCCACCCTGCATGACAATGGTCAGATTCCGAAGTAAATCATTAGTTGTTTGTTGTTCATCAGGTTGGAGAAGTTTGTAAAACTCAATGAGGAAGGATGTCAAGATCGCGGAGAAGAGAGCTGCCTGTTGACAATAAGGTTCAGTATAATAAAGAACTATGAATGAATAAAACATACAAAGACGAGAAGCACATCCATGAGTTGATTCCAATTGGTCAACGTCTCTTTGTCGTGTGTTTCGGCTTCCTGGACATAATTCTTCCAAAAGATATCATCCTCTGGAATGCCTAATCCCATGGGTTAATACATCATATCACCAACAAAAGAGAAACGACATTACCGCGTTTCGTGGTACCAAGGAGAGTTGAGCCGTTTGCAGCCGACGGACCACCGGGCATAAGTAAACCATGTTTCGGGTCTGGTGCGTCATCCACGAACATGCTCTTCGTATGGGTCCTCCATGCATTGGGTGACATATCCGGTTGAACTAATAATTGGCGGGGTGAACCCCATTTTAATACAGGAATGATAACTTACAGTACGGGTTGGCCGGAGTCGCCAACTGCGGGGCTGAGACACCCCGGCCCACATCGTTGGGCTCCGCGGCCGCCTGGCCCGAACGCTCAACCAAATCCAACAGGTGGTTCTATAAAATAATCAACAACTATCGATACTTTTTTTGGAAGACATACATTGGCTTCGGCCGTTTTGCCTACATGGCCGACTGACGACAAAGGACCAAAGAGGCCGACCTTGGTCAACTTGTTCAGCGGATGCCTGGAGGAATAGAGCGATAATCACATACCGAAGCATAGGTCTCAGCGGAGGAAGTGATGCTCCTGTCCGACGACGACGTCTCAGAGATCATACGCTCTGAGATCGAGAACTCAGAGAAGACTTCGTGATCTTGGCCCGGCCCAGTGTATGGCAACAGCGCCTAGGTAGATTAGATATCGCACATTAGACCCACAAATAATCGACATACCCGCCTGTCTGGGGATGAATCCACAGTTTCAGACCCGGCTCGTGTTCGCTGAGAACGAGAATGAGCGCTTCTTGTGTCGATATACTCGATGGATTCAGTTGAATGCTGCGGCGACGTTGCTAGAGGAGCCCGGAGAATCGTATTTTCTTCCACTATATCCACTGGTCAGGACAGAGAACGGTCGAAAAAAAAACGGCCATACACAAAGGCCCTGCGTCTGAAGCGCCCAAGGAACCCGGTGCACCTGCGCCCAGAGAGGTCGAGCTTGAGCTTGAAGAATCATTCTGCACTACATTTCGAGGAATATTTGAGTACGTATGGCGGATTAGATCCTAGAAGAGCTCACTGATAGCTCTGGTAATCGGAAGCGGAGTAGGAACGAAATGCGACGAAGAACTCGACGAAGGGGCCTGAGAGGGCGAATCACCGCGAAGTGTGATCGTCGGAGAGGTTCTGGCTTCATGATTCTGTGATTCCAGTGTAGAATTGGACATACTCGGTCCAGGCGAGCCTCTGATAGTGGCAGTCACAGCACGAGCAACATCCACAGGAAAGACTCTATTTGGCAGTATTTTCAGCCGTCTTCTCAAGTACATATACACAAACAGCAAGTACTGCTGGGCGCCACGACGCACGGTCAACCCGCCGTCAAAAATAACTAATCATGTCGGAAAACCCCTCGAGAACCTTCAAACTAGATTACGCGGATTCAAGAGGGCTGCGCCTGGGGTAGAGAGGCCCCCGCAATGAAATAAGATTCGATGACCATGGATTATATTTGGATTTGGTCTTCGAACTTCGAAAATATAATAGCTGAGAGACATTCAACCTCCCGGACGTGCAAGATGTTCTACGTACGTTAGAAAAGGGGATAAGGAAAAGCATGGAAGCTCACATCGATCAGCTCATTGGGCAACGCGTTGAGGGCCAACTGGCTCCACCTGGCCAACCCAGGTAATAGGCCAGCAAGACGAATCCGGACTTCTTCTCCGGGGGAAAGTGGAGGATCACTAGTGACAAATACAGACTTTTCCAGTCCGGAAAATAATATATCAGTCGCTTGATCGAGACATATTTCCAACACACAGGCAAAGTCGGATGAGGAGATGATGGTCCGGGTTTCACTCAGAAGATTGGTGAAGCGGGGGTCCTGCGCCTGCGGATGAGGGTACGGATGGGTGGATCGGGACCCGGAGTCAAAGGAGTGGGATATTTGAGATGAAGATGCAGAGGGGTCGAATTCATCACCAGAATCCTGGGATTGGGAAGTAAATCCCCCTTGCGTTAGGACATGCTGAGTGGTTTCGGGGGTTGGTGGCAATAAAGTGGAAAGAAAGCTGAGGAGGAATTAGGCAACTGCAAATGGGTGCTGAATGATACGCACTTAATCCGTCTTTCATTTCCTTCAAAGGTCACCTCATGTTCAACCCTCCTCCTCACGTCGCTAACAAGCCGGTGTAGGTCTATCGCAGCTAGTTTGCTCTTTAAAGAAACGCTGTTCGAGCATCAGCCAAAACGACAGCGAGACAAGCGAATTGTGGCAAACCCTTCGAACACTTCTTCCACGCCCCTTCTAACTCGTTCCGCGACGTCTTTCCATCCAACATGTAATATCCACCAACTCATTGTCAAGAACTTATTCTCCACCTCCTCGTCCAAGTCATCCCCATGCGGTATACCTTCGCCGTCGTCGTCCAACAGCCCTGATAGGTTGCCCGCCATGAGATCCTGCAGTCTTTGCCCTCCACCCGTCAATAAATTACTCATAGATAATTCGGCCTCCATAGTCTCCCGGATGCGCTCGTCCCGGTCAATTTGGATAACCGAATTGATATATTTTAATCGTGCCAGTAGCGTTAGCTGTATTGTTGTGAATAACGAAAGGAGGGTCATCGAATAGAGTGTTGTTAGTGTCCGTGTTACGGCTTTGGGGAGACATGTCAGTGAGCCAGGAGGCATAGCATGCTCAAGCGACTTACTAAGAATCTTGACCTCATTCCAGAGTTCCGCCTTTGATCTTGTCGGGTTGGATTCCGAAACCATCGAAGAACTCATGAGGCTATCCGACTAGATTCGACAGATCATTAACGAAGTTTAGGACCAGTCACGAAAGCTTCTCATACCGCAACGGATGCATCGACAGAGGCACTTTCCCCGGATGATACATGAGTGTTGTTGGTGAGGATAGAGTCCGACATATGCGCTGCCCCAGACAACGAGCCGGACGATGAGAGGACTGGCGATGACTGGGCTTCAGAGGTGTTCACCCAGCCAGAAGAGGACATATTTGATTCACGATCGTGCAATGCTCCCGAGTCAGATGAAACCGCGGAGGAAGGCATTGCAAGTGTTTGATCAGAGTGCGCGTCTTTTTCGTGTATCATGTCTACGCTAGACGCTAGACTCGACGGTGGCCGTTGAGATAGCGCAGCGACCCGCCTGTCTGCTGTGCGGGCCCTCGATTTGGTTTGAAGTTCCTCTATTAGCCCTTCAACATCAACTCCCTTGAGAATCTGCTCTGAAAGTGTCGGCACAAGCGCGAGAACGGTGTACGCGACGTCTTCCCGGTTCTGATCAAATCTGCGCTTCAAGCTAACACGTCCCGCTTAGCGATGTATATTATCCTGAAGAAGATACACACTTATTTCGCGCTACACGCTCCTCTTCAAGCCGATCCTTCACCTCCTCCAGTCTGTCTTTAACGTACCCTCGGACGACATACAACCCCCCAGCCAGCCCCGCCACCTTGCTTAAACCGGACCTCCGGTCGTGAATATATGTCTTTATGGAATGTAACATTGTAGTGAGGTAATTTCGTGGCTGTTACACTCAATCCTGGGTTAGGTGAGCCGCGAATGTTCAAATGCTTGAACCGCAGACCAGGGAATTTTGAAGCGTTTCCAGTTCGGAATTTCTTGCAGCCCACCCGGACACAAAACACATGTCACGGTGCTGATCATTGCTCCACGGGGTTAGGGTTTGTGTTACACCCTGGTCCCACGGATTCAACGGGACTCGTCGGATTACATAACCCAACAATCTCATTCCAATTGAACACACCATGGTGAGTTTTCCACTTGGCTTGGAGGACGTGGCTCAACGCGAACACAGGGCGGAGGCGCAAGATATCCATATCCCAAATACGTATGGTCCCCAGCAGGTTTGGCCGCACCAATTTCGATAACGATATTCTAACAACTAGGACCAGGCGGCTGGTGGACAAGGCCATCCAACTGGAAATCCAATACGGCTATAGCGTTTGGCGGGATTTTGGCGTTCACATACGCGACATGGAGTGTCAGCGCTGCTCGGGAGGTGCGTAACATTGAGATTCATCCACTCGCCGCACATTCAACTTGATCGTACAGCGCCGGGTCACACAACCAATCCGAGAAATCCCTTCGATGATGGTACGTCACAACGTTTATTTTACCCGATTCATATTCTCACTTTCCATTTGAAGTGGGCTAAAGAGTACGAAGACGCAAAACCGAAGGAGAATTCATCATAGACGACGTAACCACACCCATATTAGCTCTTCTGTATATAATGCAAGCCCAACCCACACCCTCGCGTGAGTTAGCTACTTCCATCCTTTGGTATGTCCGTCTGCATATGCCATTCCTGGACACCTTTTCGGGCTCCACCAACGTTCGCAAAAGGTTTGGTGGTACCACCTTACCTTCTCTTCTCGCCTATCAGGTTCTTCCGTGATGCTTCCGGGCCTGGAAATGGCCTAACCGCATTATATTAGATAGGACATAAGCTAAGTGAAGTTGCATCAGGTATGTAAGCGGAAGTAAAATAGCCTCGACGTTTTTCCGAGTCGCCCATTGCGAAACCCACCCCTTCTAATCGTCAAGAATCCCAGAATCCTCGGCTTGTTCCCGTTGCAACCCCACTTTAGCTGGATGGTTGAATAACCAGAAGGTCTCAAGCGCTAGCTACGATTACCCTTGGTGGGAGATTATTGATTGGAACCAGCGAAATTTCACCTATTGGTCGCCCAGCCCCATTAATATTGATTAAAGATCATTCAACACAAGATGAAAAATATCGTGTTTAACATTTGATGAAATTCCCAACAATCATGCTTGGAATACCCCATTTATCCCTTCTAATCGTGAATGAGAAACAACAGTTGATAAACCCTTCTTCGCTTGGCAGTTCCTCTTCTTCTTCCTCCTTCTTGACACCTTTTGCCGAGGTCGGTGACGCTTGCCCCGAGTTCAGCAGTGGCTTGTACGCAGAACGCAGGACGTGAGAACAGCCTTTTGACTGGAGTCAAACGCAACATGACCATATTTCTGTTGTTGCCGCATTAAATTCCGCTCACAGGGAGTCACAGGACAATTTACCTCCCAATAATTTACAGCAGATTCTTCAGCCATTAACTCATAAATGCACAACCGTCCCTTGAAAATTTTGAGCTCAACGTCAGCAGGATGAGGCAAAAGCTCACGTCTCGCATCATGTAACCATCTACACCAACAAGTTCTGTGAACTCGCGATTACCCTTGTATATCTCCCCAGTCCGCCTCCATAAGCACGCAGGAACTCCCATCGCAGAGAACACGCGGTCATAATCAAGAAGAAGGCGCTCAAACGCTTCCTCAATAAATACAAGATCCTAACATAAAAACAATCAGCCAAATTCCCCGATGCGAACGAGTACCAACAATATCCTTCAAAGATTGCGCGATGGCCTGATAGATTAATCAGTCTCGGAAAGTCTGAGTGGTGATTCTCCTACTCTGAATTTAGGCCGCAAAACAGAAAGCGGCTGCAAGATTTGTTGTTTCGACTCTTGTGAGACGCTAAGATCAACTGTGAGCCGTGGCGTTGATGATGGAGCAGGGGTGGACGGACTTCCGATCCATCCAGCGTGATAGCCGGGCATAACCCTTGACGTAGTTGTAGGGTTTCAACAGCCCAGCCTCGTACTTACTCCGGATAACCCTATTCAAGCGTTCATCACGGAGCCGGATTCCTGGTCGGCAGCAGTCAACAAAAACTTCTCGGTCTTCGTGGCTGCGGGGAGGATGACAGCAGCGGGTTCCGGTGGGTTTTTTTCGGCAGGCGAGGCAGATTCCGACGGTCGGGAGGATTCAGGCGTGTCATTCGACTGCTCTGCACCCGTGGCACCTGGGCCTGCTCCAACGCCTGAAGCGGCATTCGAATTCGAAGCCGAGCTCGACGTGGAAAAGGATGCAGAAGACATCAGTGCAGGCGAGATTGTCGTCGTTGGAGCGGTGAAGAATGATCCTTCATCCAGCGTTTCCAGAAAATCACTTCACATGTGAAGGTTATAATGGCGTATTTTAAGCAGCGGGTGTACATACGTTAGGACGGAGAACTCATTTCCCAGCGTTTCTGGCTGGTAGAGAAACGTGTTTTGTGGTATGCTCATGGGCCAGGCGGAGTTGGATGGGGGAGGTGCGGCTTGGTATATGGTCTCTGAGAAGCGCTGTGATAAGATTAACTGCCTGAACGGAGCCGCAACGGACATACGTGGTGTGTAACCTCTAGTCACATTTGCATTGCTCGTGCTTGGAGGGTTTGCCATTGGTTTGTCCCCTGCCTTGTGCCTTCGCTCGTCGTGACATAGATGTCCTATTTCCCGCTTGATGCTTGCGCACACCATGAGACTTGGTATTCACACATAAAATACGCGGACTCACCACCGCTGGCATGGCCTGCCTTCATCGCAAGTCATATGGCTTCGCCTACAGTACAGACAAGCGTGATTTACTTTACGCCTCTTCGCTGGTTTCTTTTTCTTGCCCGGACCATCATCATCATTCTGGGAGACCGGCGGCTCGGAAGTATTGGTGTGTGATGAAGAAGCAGCCTGAACAGATTCGGCGTATGTTGTAAAAGTCGACATCAGCGCATAGTCCAAAGTGGAAGGTCAATATGGCGTTGTTGTATTGTGGTGGGCCACGAGCTTGGTGGGCGATCGCCTAAGTATGGTCACGCTTGCCAACAGTTCTCTCGCTTGCTAATGCACACGCGACTGGTCCCCTGACACCCTAACCAGGTTCAGGAAATATCTCGGATTATGAACATAGACTACGTTGAGTCTACCTCCTCTAGACTATACATACAAGAAAATAAATTGATTCCAAAATTCGTAAACGATCTTTTATTTCACTAGGGCAAGAACGGCCGTCATACAGCGAGAAACACGCGATTTGATACTTGCAACCATCGGTCTCTGTTTTGGAACTCTGAGGGCAGCAATGGGGCTTCCCTTGGTGGTGGATCCGACTGAGCTGACGCTACTGACGCTTTCACTAACCCGTTCGATTTGGGGTCTGCTAGTTTCTTCGGCTGGCTCCTTCCTTTCCGAAGCCTTAAACCACTGGTGGGAATATGAGTGAATAATATAAAAATTGATGGTATACCACCGTACCTGAATGAGGAATTTCCCAGAATCTTTGGGGTACCGCGCCTGGGTTTCATAGTCCACATATGTCACGCCGAACCGTGTGGAATATCCATCCGCCCTGTCCGGCATGTGGTAAGATGCGAGAAAGATATAGCGCGGCAGACAACCCTACCATTCAAAATTGTCCAGGAAGCCTACAAGTGACACACCATGAGACACGGATTAACGAAACGAATAGCGAACGTACTCCACGGAAGTACGCCCTGACATCAACGCCATCTTCATGGATAGCGGCGAGTAACGCGGCTGTCGTTCCCCGGAAATAATTGACCCTGTCACTGTCTTTCAAAGCCTGTTCTAAAGGCATATCGTTCTCTCCCTTGACCGCGAATCCGTTTTCTGTGACACTTGGACTCGGTCAGGAAATTTCATCTAACGGTTGGTGACGACCTACAAAATTGGGGTCTTGTATCGCTAAAATGCCGGTTACAGCTGGTTCAATTCAGAATATATAGACAAACCTTCCATAGGTAGTTCAAAAGCTAATCAGCGGCCTTGAGTATAAGTAAAACCTTGAGTGAGTATAGGACATACAGAACGGAATCCTTGTGGATCTGTATCAAACAATGAGCCGGATGATACTCATGATTTTTTTCTGCGGGGACTTACAATCTTGCAGCCAAGCACAGTGGGCTGTACATTATGTCAGTAGGGATGCGGAATATATACATGGGCGCGGGTTTTACCCTGCGTGCCCAATTGGGTTCCGTCGGGTCGCGTAAAGGTGTAATCAACCAGGCCCTGGAATTCATCATCACCGCCAGCGCCTAGGAGATGGTAAATGACAGCGAGTGAACAATAGGAATGGAACAGACGGCAAAGATTGGTAGTGTAAGTGTTCATGCCGTAAAAGTCGGATGACCCTTTCACAAGAGCAAGTTCATCTGCGGTGAACTGCGGGAGTCGGTCTCCCAACATATTTCTCATGTGTGTTGGGTAATGGCCGAGATAGATCGGATCCTGTAAAACAGATTGTGGCGTAAGCTCCTGCAGGACCAAGCCGCCCAGAGCAGCGAGGGCACTTACTGCATACCATCCTGATGGGATAAAGCAAAAATATCGGAAGTTCGAGTCAACGAGGCAATTATATAATGCAATGATGGTTCAATCTTACCAATCGCGACGTCCAGGGCATGCTGTGCGGCCTCAATGTCTAATAAATCACGGCTACATTAAGATACAGATAAAGATGGCAACTCTCCGAGCTCACTTTCGGGGTTGTCATCATATGGCATTTGCCAATCGCCATTCAACGTGATGCCGATCTGGCCCTTCTGGATGGGCTTGAATTTGTCGCGGTATAATTTGACGACGTTGGCGTGAGATATTATCAGATTGTGTCCCACACTAGAATCTCGTTTAGCGTTATTCCAGACAGGAAGCAGGATAGAAGGGAAGTGAAATTATTTCCCGGTATGATTTACTCACATCCATGGTTCCGTGGCCGAATCACCCTCAGGTGATCGTTCCCGGTCACTTGATCTTCCTGGGGCAAATACCCCGCGACCGTATCCCAGGATGGAGACACACCACGGCTCATTGAGTGTTAGCCTGTATCTCATGTGATCAACGGATAAATATCAGGGCGACAGGAATATTACCAGTGCTTGACACGATCACCAAAAGCTTCGAAACAGATCTAGGATTAGGCGACACGAGGTAGTGGATGTTAGTGGGTGGGAAAATAAGACCTGAGACGTGAAAGGCCTACACGGGCATAGTTCGTATAGTCTTTGGTAATTTCATCCTTGTTCAGCCAACCGCCGTACCGGTCGTGAAGGCATTGAGGGAGGTCCCAGTGATATAATGTCTACCAGAGGCTTGAAGTTGATGAGCAGGGTGGGATGCCAAACTTACCACAAAAGGCGTGATACCGTTGGCCAATAAACTGTCAATGAGATCCGAGTAGAATTTAACGCCCTTCGGGTTGACAGGGTCGTTACGTCCACCCATGGGTATGATACGGGACCAAGAAATAGAGAAGCGGTACGCCTTGACGCCATATTCTGCCAAGAGTGCCACATCTGTTTTCCAAAGCCTGTACGAGTCGGTAGCAACATCTCCATCTCTCCCGTCCAATGTTTTGCCAGGAATTTTGGAGAAGTCATCCCATATAGACTTTCCTCGACCATCAACATTTGTTGAACCTTCGATTTGAAATGCGGCTTGGTAATACTCAAAGGTAAGGCCACGAGAGGTAGCGTTTTCAAACGAAGCGTACCTGTCGCAAATCCCCAGAGAAACCCTTTGGGCAGTTTGCGGGCAGAAGGGGCTGCCATTGAAGTCGAAACTGAGAGCGGGCAACAGCAGAGGTAGCAAGAAATTCATCCAGTATCCGTCGCGCTCTTAAACTAAAGACAATCCCCCGATATCACCCAGTTCCTGGGGAATTTCAATTGTGGCACTCCCGATAATTGTCCGTCGCCTGCAGGAGATCTGTCGCAAGCTTCGAACGCATGTTTGGAGCGACAGGTCGACTTTGCAGTGAATCCCAATCGCCGGGAAAGGAAACACCACAGAAACGCCGTGGGTCAGTAAGGAGGAAATGGGGCACAGGATACATCTAGGTGATGTCCAAACATGGCTTTCTAATTCTGTGCGCGAGGAAGGGACCAAACCAATTGAACATTGGAAAGGCCACCGCGGCGTATTGTCGGCTCGCACGTGACACCCCTGAACCGAGAATGGCGGCTGTTGGAGTTCCCAAGACTTGGTGGGCTAAATTTAGTTCCATATGTCTGAGAGCAGCAATCGCTCAGATGGGCACCCAGGCTCTTGATTGCTTGCGCCGAATAGCTGCAACCTATCAATGTCTAACGGAATCGCCATCCTTGGTGCTGGAATTTTTGCTCAAGAAGGTTCGTGATACGCCACAGCTAGCTGATCTGGAACTGTCACTGATAGAAACCTCTGCTTCCACCCCCCAATTCGAATTATATTGATCAAATCTAGCTCATCTACCGGGACTTGTCACCCTTGGTTCTGCTGCGCCACCTCTGAAAGCGGTGTATTCACGCTCGCAGAAGAGTGCTCAAGAATTTGCAGACGCAGCCGCATCGGCATTAGGTTTGGGCGCTCCCCCGAGCGTTTATCATGACGGCGACAAATCCACCGACTTGGACGCCCTCCTTGCGAGGTCTGATATTTCGGCAGTGATCGTAGTGCTTCCGATCACCCTTCAGCCAAGCATCATCCTGAAAGCCCTGGCTGCTGGTAAACATGTCCTAAGTGAAAAGCCGGTAGCACCCGACGTTCGGCGAGGTCTTGACTTGATCAAGACCTACAACACCACATACAAGGGGAAGGGCCTAGTATGGAAGGTTGCAGAGAATTTTGAGGCTGAGCCGGGATTCCAAGCTGTAAGGACGGCAATTCAGGAGGGGAAAATTGGCAAAGTCGTCTTCTTCAAGGCGGTCGTAGTGAATTATATCGATAAAGAATCAAAGTGGTACAAGACCCCATGGAGAACTGTACCCGATGTATGTGCTCCATCTTTATCTCTTGATGTGAATATCAACTCGTTTTCTTAGTATCAAGGGGGATTTTTGGTGAGCTGCACCGGAACTAGGGCTGCCGAAAAGTACTAACACCGGACCTCCCTAGCTTGATGGAGGCGTAGTAAGTCCTTGTTGTAGCTTCACTGGCCCGCGTTGCTGATGGGATTTGGCCGCTTAGCACACTGTTGCAGCCCTCAGAGTCATGCTTCCACAAGCTCTGACCCATCTATCCGGTTTCGCGTCTCTTAACAAAGAATATTTGGCGCCGCACGATACAATCAACGCGGTTGTAAAGGCCGGTAGCCACTTCCACGGGACGATCGAGCTCACGTTCGCTTCGCCAACCACCACTCGCCCAACAGCCGATGGATTTGTTATCACAGGTTCAGATGGCTGGCTCTCCGTGAACCAAGCGTCGCTTCCGGGGTCGAACAAATCGGTCATACGTATTAAAATCATCTCGGTTATCAAGAAAGATGGGAAGGAAGAGGAGAAGGAGGAAGTCATCGAGCACCCTCTCATGGGAGTCCAGTCCGAGCTTCTCGGCTTCTTTTCCACGATCTCTGGGAAGAGCGCAGAGGCGATAGGGGATCCCCTTGCTGCGTTGCGTGATGTTGCTTTTATTGAAGCTGGGCTGAACAGCGATGGGAGCCCGGTTGACCTATTCAAACTCGTCCCAGAGCATGTCTGACGGTCCGTAATTTGCCTGTAACATGTACTATCACGGAGGTATGTAACAATATGTTTATCGAATATTGACACGGCATTTCAATGTCTGAGCCTGAGGATTCATTTCTATCGGAATTAACTATAATATTCGCGGGTCCAAGGTGGGTCCTAGCCATTAGCGAAGTTATTCCGCCTCTTCCGCAGCCTCCATTTCGTCTTTTCATCGATAGGAAATTCGGTTCGATCAAGCACTAGGTATCTGATATGTCAGGAAGTAGGAGAGAAATGTCGATCTAGCAACAGGTGTATACAAGGACTTTACTTCCCCAGCGAAGCTCCAAGCTGGGGCGGGAAGCCAGCGATGACGTTAGGAAGGCGCTGCATGCTGAGAAATTTCACACTGACCCCGGGAACGCAGAATCTGTCACCATGGATGCCGCAGGCAAATACCAATCATCAACTCGCAAGATATAGACACGATTTAGACCTCTGGTCCTATGCCGTTTACCGCCGTCGCAACCGCGCAAAGATAGCATGCGATTCGAGAGGCTTATAACAACTTTCGGTGACGAGTTGATTAGGCCCGAAGTAAGAATAGCCCGACTAAAACCCTGCCAGATTCGTATAATTATTCACAGGAGCTAAAAAACCGTGGTCATGAGCTTCTGCTTTTAACGCGAGCGGTATGGAGTGAACCGAAAGTATCCCAAAAGAAGCCATCGCCCATAAGGGCTGCCAAAGTAGAAGCCATCTCGCAACGATTGGTGATACACTAAGGACGATCCTGGATGGACCCGTTCTCCGTTGCACACAACTGGGAGGGTTGGTTTTGCAGATGGCCATTATTCTGCCATAGTAAAATAATATTTCAGTCTAGCCCCTCTTTCAGCTCTCAAGACAAATTAGCTGATATATCCGAAACTTAACCTAATTCATACGTCCTGTGCGACAGAAGGTTCAGAGTGAGCTGACCCCATGATAATGCTTACCAGCTACCAAGGATTTCTCGAGGCACCCATCAGATTGATCCAGTGCCGGACTAATGCATCTAGGTGAGCCGATATCCTGCGTATCTGAAGGTACCAAACCACGCAATCTGCCGGACGTCTTGTGCAGCGTTTCACACCTACGTCCGGAAAAACTTGGGAGACTCTGCGGAGAATGCACATGGGCGCCAAAGCATGATTGATGAATATCTGCTTTTCGTGATTGATATTTGCCAATAGCTAGAATGGGGCATGTATAGCTCGAAGGCAATGACCGAATGTATTATTTGGAGTACGCCAACCAGGTGGGCAATACGTGGAGCCATGTAGCCCAATCCGACGAAAGGCAGCCACGGTGCCTTCAAGGAAGATTTTCAAGGGAACACAAAGGGCATGTCGCCGGTGGTCTAGACATTCTGTTATAGTATCGGATGCGGTATATTCCGGTGTGGGTGTGGTGGAACCTGTTTGAGCCTGGCCGTTGGTGCGGGCATTCCCGCATTTGGGCCGCGAGCCTAACACTACATTCGACACACATGTCAATGTCCGATTTAGAAGGGCTGGGGTGTGGGAATTGGTAAAGGCGCAAGGCTTCACACAGCCAAGTCATTGCGAAATCGGAAGCGGAAGTGTGGGTGTAGGGGCTGTTTGGCATACGGGGGCGAACGAAACAGAATCACCACTTGGCATTTGCGGCCTGAGGCTTGCGATTGAGTAGACTCGTCATCAAATAACAAATCGGGAGTCCGGAGCGATGTCATTGGATATTTAGGAAAATCCAACCAAGATTGGTCACTGGTGTTAATACATTGATGGTATAAATAAGCCACGATCTTACATCCGACTGGGGGGCAATAGGTAGGGAGAACATGGACAGCTCGGGGGCTCATGATTCGAAATGTATGGTGTTGAGTGCACCTGCCTGGAAGCACTGCGTATTATTGACCAAGGAGGATGATCCGAACTTGTGGCAAAGGGTGTATTTGGAGAGCTTGTTAACAAAACAAATATACTAGGGATGATCAAAAAACGACAACAAATGAATAATGAAACGGCGCATTCCTGGACGGTCGCCACTGTACGAAAGGGTGATGGCCTTGTAGTTTCGAATCCGAGAAACCATTGAGGTTAGTGATATCAATACAGATGTACATTCAATGTCTATGAAGAC
This sequence comes from Infundibulicybe gibba, assembly GCA_015501065.1. Lineage (NCBI taxonomy): Eukaryota > Fungi > Basidiomycota > Agaricomycetes > Agaricales > Omphalinaceae > Infundibulicybe > Infundibulicybe gibba. The sequence continues at coordinate 56,716 of JADNYI010000108.1, forward strand.
ACCCCGTTGCGGAAGAGTCTGAGGGGAGCGATTTACTGGGGCGGGGGAGTAGATGGTCCTAGACGATATTTGAGAATGGATAGTGAATAACAATACACTGGCACCAACCAAAGAGACCAGAACGAGCAGGTGGCGAGTTGGGTATTGATGCCGTAGGAATTGGGGCAATCGGTGTTGGAGCAAGCAGTGGGTTAGCTGGGTATTGAATTAATACGCCAACGTGATTTGGATCGAGTAATCACGCACGTCTCCATTGTGCCCAAGCTGGCATCCCTGGCCGCGGAGGTTCAGGCAATGGAGCCGGTGGAGGCGACGCTGGGGTTGGCGGTGCTCTTTTGGATCCCCTTTCTTTCTTCTCAGGTCGCTTGTGTATGGTGCGCCATCCAGGACGGGCAGGCGCAGGAGCGTCTTCTGGAGGGGGAGGTGCTGGTGCCATTAGTTCCTGGGAAGGCGCCTCATTCACCTGTACATTGCTCGATCAAGATTTCACTGAAAGTTGCAAATCGGCCATACTGGAGGTCGCCACTCCGCTGAATACTCCCCTCCTGCACCATGCTTCGACTTGACACTCATGAGCTCGGCGATCTCGCTGAATGAATCAGTTGAGGATTCTTTAGATGTATAAAACGGCAGACTAACAACTGCAGAGCCCGTCGTTCGTCTCTTAGTTTCCCAACCTCGTCAAGGAGAATCCGGACTTCACTAGCAAGTGCTTTGCTGAAGTCATTGATGTATCTGAAGCCCATGAGTCACTTGCTACTATCCTGGATTCGCGGCCGATACATACTTTGGCGCAGTGGCATTGTAGCCGCCTTTGGATGACATTTGGAACGGGAGGAATATGAAGCGATTTCTGGTTTGTGCGCAGAATGGTGGTCCGAGTTCAAACAAACACGTGAGATACTGTATACATGGTGTAACCAACACCACACAACGCTTTCTCATACCCTGACCACAGCGCGCTCAATAATAATGCAAATTCTTTCATATTTCAACACTAGTGCCCCTTAGCTCCTAGATTTCAGCGTTTGCCCACGCTGACACTACGGGTATGTTTAAATCACATTGATAGCTTGTTACCTCACTCCCCCGATGACCGACTTCCAAATCAGAATATTGCTTGCGGGTTTCGCGTGCTCTCGGTACTCGTGGACCTGTCTGCCTTGAGCTGCGCCCCCATGACCAAACATATCAGACACAGAGGTGCTTACATGAGCTTCCGCATCCCCATTGTGGGGACCAAAATGTATAAATACCAACCGTCTGGATTCCTTACCGCGGTCACGCGTCCGGGGCCTCCAAGTCACCTATTCTGCCGGTTCTCTTCTACAATAACTCTCAAGACCTGACATGACATCTGCTATCAAACAACCCCTCCACCCATCTGTTATTCCCCGTCTTGATCCTGAATATGTTGCGTTTCACAATTCGGTTATCGCTTATCTCGACCCGCCCTCCACGGCTGCTTGGGACCCAGCAATCCGCTTGCGCCCCACTGTACCGGGTGGATCTGCCCCGCTAGCAGTGGGGAAGACGCAGGATTTCGAATTGACGCATACCAAGGTCCGCACGTTCACTCCAGAGGGAAACCCTCCCAGCGGCGGATGGCCAGTGTTTATATTCTTTCACGGAGGTGAGTGAAGACCATAGAACCATCATGGATACTTACTAGCTCAACCATGTAGGTGGGTGGACTCTCGGGGGCATCAGCGCGGAAACATCCTTTTCGACAAACATGTGTGTTCGTGAGTGGCGTTGGCCTTTCAAAGTTACAATCGGCTGATGTCGGTAGATGCTCAATGTGTTGTCGTCTCCGTCGACTATCGGCTAGCACCCGAAAATCCATATCCTGCGGCCGTCGATGACGCCGTGGAATCATTACATTGGGTCCTCAAGAATGGCGAATCCAGCCTCTCCGCCAACACGAAGAAGATTGCCGTAGGTGGATCGTCAAGGTAGATATAGCAAATGATTTCGCACTACTTGTGGAACTGACCAACCAATTAGTGGCGGTAATCTCTCTGCGATACTGGCACTCAAAGCTGCAGAGTCTACGCCCCCAATTCCTCTAGTGTTCCAACTCCTCATTGTTCCTGTGATAGACAATACCGCATCTGTCTCGACATCTTGGGCAGAAAACCAGCATACGCCGTGGCTTACACCCGCGCGCATGATGTGGTTCCGGGGTAACTACCTTCCGAATAAAGAGGATTGGACAAAGTGGGATGCCTCGCCATTGTTCGCGCCCCCCGAATTACTGCGAATGTCCCAAAGGCTTGGATTGCAGTAGCGGAATTAGATATCCTGCGGGACGAAGGTGTGAAGTATGGTGAAAAGTTGAGGGAGCAGGGCGTAGAAGTTGAAATTGAAATTTATCGAGGGGGGCCTCATCCAATCATGGCAATGGACGGTATGTTCCCCCGCATCAACAATTCACAACACAATCACTAATTTCTTCTCAGGGTGAGCTCCGGGGGATCCGCGTTTGTGTGAATGAAACTAACACCGGGATATTCTTGTAGCGCTCTTCAAATCGGGCGGAATCTCGTCTCCGATGCCGCTTCTGCGTTGGGTAGGGCTTTCGGCAACCCGTCAGAGGCTTGAAACCAGCCTGCTATGGATCTACAAATAGCTCCAGACAGTCAGCGTTTAATTAAGTTTTAACGTCATGTTAATTGTTTCAAAGTCAACAATCCTAACCTCATGTGGAACTCACCCTTTCAAGAGATCTCTATTACATGCTGAACATTTGATGGATATTATTAGCTCGAAAAACGTCACGTCTGACTGGGATAGACATTTGGGCTGCTTACACATTTAGTGCTCAAATAGATTGTACAGGGTGATCGTGATCGGCGGGTTTCCCCACATTCTGTCCCCCCTCGTATATGTGCGAGTTCGGTGGTATTTTACCGCCTTCCGACGCAAAGGACGATAGATAACAACAGGCTTGAGGACTCCTCGCAGGGCGGCTAACCTACTTCCGAGAGCCTGCCGGCTGTCATACTCATGGATCATCGGCACTGAATGATGGTGTGTGCGTTTTTTATTCATAGTTATAGTTTCCGTATAATGACTAGCCCATAACTATGGGAATGTCAATCCGTCGGCGGCCGAGGCTCGCTGGGGGCGAAAGGAGAGAATTCGTGTCCTGCATGAAACAAACGATTGGCGGATAGGTTGCCTGGTTTCTTAATGATTCCGTTCCTCATCTCATGCTTTCAGAAGTCACAGAGCTGCTTAACATTATCGCGAAAGCGGGTAAGAGATAACGATATCATGATGGTATTGGGAAGTGACTTCCGCTAATAGGGGTATCTCGGGCCACGGAGATCATCTCACCGATCCTATGGTATAACCTTGACGCTCCTTCGGCAGTTTTGAGTGTGAATCACACTGGATGCGAGCACCGACCATACCCAGCCTACATATAAACCGTAAAATTTATGATCAACCAGCACATCTTATCTTTCCCCTTCCCAAGATGAACACGGTGACTGTGAAGTCAGCTCTTCTCCTTCTGACGATCCTGTCAGCCAAAGTGTGCATGTCGCCACCAAACCCACCTCCCAAGGACCAAGAGATGGCGGGGTCTAGGTCATTGAAGGAGAGATTTATTTTGACGTTGGCATTCGGGCAGAAAGTTTGTGCCTTACTATCCGGCCCTTTGTGTTATTGACGCAACTCGTACATCAGTGCATGACGTGGATCGCAATCTTATGCGATCTTGTTGCGACCATCTCTGTATCTTATCGACAGAGATCAATTACGCATTATACTTGTCCCAGCCCTCCAACGCCATCTGCGGCGCTATGGACTATCCACCCCGTCTTTATTGTGGGTGCGTTTGCCGCAGCTCTGGGAGCACTCGGCCGCCTCTGGTATAGCACCCGATACTACTTCACCGACAAAAAAATAGCTGACCAGATCGTATGGACAGGTGTTACAACGTTCTTGGACGTCTATTCACCTTCCAAGTCAGCATAAGGCAGCAGCACGAGCTAATAACGAACGGGCCGTACGCCTGGGTGCGCCACCCCAGCTATTCGGCTCTGTTTCTGGTCGTTCTGGGAGAGGCGGCGGTGATATGTGCCCCTGGGATGTGGCTGATTGAGTGTGGGACCTTGAGGGGCGCCGGGTTCGTCGTTTTGGCGCTTTGGCTGCTTTGGTCAGCGCTGCTGGTGAATGCACTGGCAAATAGACTGACTACGGAGGAGGAGGCACTGAGAAAGGCATTCGGTTCTAGCTGGGATGAATATACTGAGAGGGTACCTTATAAACTCTTACCCGGTCTGTTTTAGATAGTGGTCCAATTCAGTCAACTTGAAACTAGTATTCGCGTCGCACCAGTTTGGTAGCATCAATGTAATATACTAATAGGTCGGGTTGCGAGCCTGCCTCCTGCCATTCATAGGTTGATCGTATACCGAGACACGACTACATGGGGTATTGAGATTTCGGGCTGGCCAGGCTACCTGCAGTTTTTATAGTTGACAACTGAAAAAATTACGGGTAGCGGGCTAGTGGCTAAAGCTCCAAGGTCTGAAGCTGAAGTCTGGCACTGGGGCTGTAATTTCAAATTTGCGGGCTGTCTAAAGGTGGGCAATCACATGCATATTGCCCTTCTTGAACCGCAGCTTAAGATAAGCGGGCAATGCTCAAACCAGCAGGACAGGAAGAGAGACGGAAACTTTAGTGATCATGAGACGAGGGGGAGTTGTAAATATTTATTTCCGGGGTTTGGGGAAGAACCTTCGCGAAATCTTCTTCCAAAAAAGGAAATGAGTTGAAAAGGGAAATGACTGGGAGAATGGGAAGTGCGCGGAGAATTCTCCTTGATTACTGAGCGAAATTACATTCTTGCGAGGGGAAGAAGAGTGAAAGAAGAAAGGCAGGTTAAAATATAGCCGCCATTCAACAAGGCTATCTCCTGGCGCAAAAAGTTGTGCAACTGGTTGGCAACTGGTCAACGGTTTGTTGAGATACCACTTCCAAGTCGTGGCTTGACTCGTGGCCAGTCACTATACATCCTCCCCACAGATTTCTGAGATTCTTATGGCATCTGATATTCCTAGATCAGAGCTGCATTCCGAACCCCTACCCATGCCAAGAGCATCAAAATGGCATGCACAGGAACGGTTTTAACGCAAAGTCAGTCAAGTCTTGGCAACACTACCCATAACTAAGTGGGAGTGCCAATATGTTGAAAGGTGGGGCTTGCTGAGGGGCGAAAGGAGAATTTGCATCCAAAAGGTTGGTAGATAGGCTGCCCAGTCTCTTAATAACTCGGTTCCTCATGCCATGCTTCCAGAAGTCTAGCGTTATCGCGAGAGCAGGTCAGGGGTAACAGCGTCGGTATTGGGAAGTGACATCTGCTGATATGAGCACCTTGGCCCGAGGGCCATGGAAATCATCCTGCCGACCCTACGGTATAACCCTGATGCTCCTTTGGGAGTTGCGAGTCGCATTGGATGCGAACACTAACTCCCAGTAGCCTACATATAAGCCGTGAAAGCGAATCAACTAACAAATCATACTGTTCCCCTTTCCAAGATGGACCCAGTGATTATGAAGTCAACTCTTCTCCTACTGACGGCCCTGTCAGCCAAAGTGTGTATGTCGCCGCCAAACCCACCTCCCAAGGACCAAGAGATGGTGGGGACTAAATCATTGAAAGAGAGGTTTATTTTGACGTTGACATTCGGGCAGAAAGTCAGTGTCTTACACTTCAGCGCCTTGCGGCATTGACGCGACTTGTATATCAGTGCATGACTTGGATCGCAGTCTTATGCGATCTTGTTGCGACGATCTCTGTGTCTTATCAGCAGAGATCAATTATGCATTATACTTGTCCCAGGCCTCCAGTACCATCTGCGGCACTATGGACTATCCACCCCGCCTTCATTGTAGGCGCGCTTGCCGCGGCTCTGGGAGCACTCGGCCGCCTCTGGTACAACCTGATACCTCATTGATAAAAAAATAGCTGACCAGATCATATGGGCAGGTGTTTCAATGCTCTTGGACGTCTATTCACCTTCCAAGTCAGCATAAGGGAACGGCACAAGCTAATAACAAGTGGGCCGTACGCCTGGGTGCGCCACCCCAGTTACTCAGCCTTGTTCCTGGTCGTTCTGGGAGAGGCGGCGGTGATATGCGCCCCTGGGATGTGGTTGTTTGAGTGCGGGACCTTGAGAGGCGCCGGGTTCGTCGTTTTGACGCTTTGGCTGCTTTGGTCAGTACTGCTGGTGAATGCACTGGTGAACAGGCTGACTACGGAGGAAGAGGCACTGAGAAAGGCGTTCGGACCTAGCTGGGATGGGTATACTGAGAGGGTACCCTATAAACTCTTACCCGGTTTGTTGTAGACAGTGCACCAATTAAGTCGACTGGGAACTACTCTATTCATGTCGCACCAGTTTAGTAGCGTCATAGGTTGGTCGCGTACCAAGGCGCGACTACATTAAATATCAAGGTCTCAAGCTGGACCAGGCTACCCGCGGTTTCACAGCTGGCAATTGTAGAACTACCGGTAGTGGACCAGTGCAGAACTGTAAATTCTCCTATTTGCGGGCTTTGAGATTAAATATACACAAAGGCGGGCAATCACATGCACCTTGCTCTTCCTTGAACCGTGACTTTTTCATGGGTTCATTCCTTCTCTCCTCCTCAAACCTTTGAAAAATTCCATGGTCGTGGGGTACGCGCCGATTCGGTGAGTTGTCGGTTCCGGTTCTGTTTATCGGTGGAGACTTGACATCCAAAACAATTAGGACGATCACATGACGATTAAAGGCGATGTGCCCTAATTATAATACAACTGACGGCTGTCGTTTGTCTCCAATGCTGCGCAAGAGGTGCCAGCATCCTCACTTCCACACTAATCCCTATAAAGCGCATAATATCCCAGTAAATTTAGTATTTCAGAATTTCATCACGGTGACTGACCACTCCTTAGAATGTCGGATCCGCAGCGCGATGAACAGAACCTCCCGGCGTCCATCACCGTTCCACCCCTTCTGCAGGTGGGAACCCCAATGACCAAGATCTCCGAAGGGAAGAAGAAGAGGATCATCTTCCGGCTCGATGGAGAGGAGGGCCGTATTCTCTACGAGTCGAAGAAGAGAGGGATCAGTAGCTCATCCTCCCGCCGCTTGGAGAAACTCCTCACGAACGAGAAATCAGTTCCGATCGAATCTATCAAGGAGCTTCGTACTGGTCTGGATGCCCGATATTATCGCGCACAATTCTCTTTCTCGCCAGACATGGAGGACCGCTGGATCACGGTCATCTACATCCTTGAAGGGACATACAAGACCCTTCATATGTTGGCTGACACTCCGGGTGACTTTAGCCTATGGGAAACTGCGCTGAAGAAATTATGTGCGATTCGCCAAGGCTTGATGAATGGATTGGGAAATGTGGATATGAGACAAGCCGTTTGGGAACGCCAATATTGGAAAGGCGCTGATAAGCAGAATGATCAGAAGTTGGAATTCGACGAGGTAGAGGGGCTCTGCAAGCGCTTGAATGTGAATATGCCAACGGCAGACCTCCAGCGCCTTTTTAAGGTAGATCCGAGACGTTATTCCTTGGCTAGTTACTCATTATGATGCAGGAAGCTGATACCAAAAATCGGGGCTACCTCGATTTTGTCGATTTTCAGTGGTTGGTCAAGGTTTTGAAGAAGCGCCCCGAGATTGAGAAACTTTATCAAAAGCTTTCTTCTTTAAATGGCGGCAAATTTGACTACTCAATCTTCGAGAAGTTTATGCACGATTCCCAAAAGGTGCGTTGTCTTATCGATGGTGGACGCGAGTATGACGGGTGGGCGCATACTAGTCGATACTCAAGCCAGACGACCTGAAGCTAATCTTTGGGAAATATGCTTCCTTCGGGGGCCTAAAAACACCCAGTCCACCCGACAACCCAGTCCAAGCCGTAGATCCATCATCTGCTGTGATGTCTTTGGATGGCTTTTCTGCATTCCTTGTATCGCCCGAGAACTCGGCCTTTTCCGAACAAAACCTTCCAGTCTGGCAGGACATGACCCGTCCCATATCTGAATATTACCTCTCCTCGTCTCATAATACATATCTTGTGGGTCACCAGCTTGTTGGAGTAAGCACCATTGAGGGGTATATACGTGCGCTTCTTCACAGTTGCAGAAGCGTCGAACGTCAGTGCCCTCTCTTATCCTATTGCCGCCACTGAAATAATTACAAAAGTTGATATATACGACGGTGATACGGAACCCGCAATTTATCACGGGAAAACCCTTACCTCGAAGGTATCGCTCAAGGAGGTGTGCCAGGCGATTGCCAAGTATGCATTTGTCACCTCCCCGTACCCCGTCATCATCTCTGCCGAGGTCCACTGCAAGATTGAACAGCAGGACATGATGGTAAATATCATGAACGAAACATTTGGGGAAGCGCTTGTCCAAGCGCCAATCGAAGGACGACCCAAGATTACACAGCTTCCAAGCCCCGAAGACTTGAGGGGAAAATTTCTTCTAAAGGTCTGGACATCTCTTGTGTCGCTATTGGTTCAGGTATTAACCCTCTACAGGCCAAGAATTTATATGTGGTTGAACAGCTTGCGGCAATACAGCAGCAGCAAAAGACCCCAACAACGATAAAAAGGCCGGCCTTCCTCGAAGCAGACCCGTCTTCTTCTTCGTCCTCCGACTCGGACCCCGGAGTGAAAGAAGAAATCAAGGCAGAAATCAAAACAAAATGGCGGAAGCTCAGAGGCAAAGGCGCGGCGAAACCTGAAAAACCAAAAGTTCGGATGTCCTTCGCCCTCGCGTCATTGTTGGTATACACGGTTGGGGTCAAATGCCATGGGATCAGTTCGACAATCGAGTATGCTCCCGAGCACATATTTTCGCTCTCAGAGAACTCCGCCAATAGGCTCCTCAAAGCGAGCATGAACGACTTGGTGGAACACAACAAGAATCACGTTACAAGAATATATCCTAAAGGAACCAGGGTCAACTCTACGAACTACGAACCACATCGTTACTGGGCGGCGGGTTCACAAGTTGTAGCAATTAATTGGCAAACGTTCGGTTTGTTTTTTTCATGCTCCATCAAAAGCGGGGTTGGCTCAGCGATTTCGCAGATCTTGGCTATATGATCAACCAAGCTATGTTTCAGCGTAATGGTCGGTCAGGTTATGTCCTCAAACCTCGGGCCTTGCGAGAAAATCTTCCCATGGGTTATACCAAACACTTTTTGGATGTCAATGTGCGTTGCTGTGTGTATAACAAGTCCGGCCACGGCTCATGGTGAACAAAAGATCATATCCGCACAACAATTACCCCGACCCAAAGACAGTAATGGTCAGGAAATCATAGAAAAGTCGATCGTTGATCCATTCGTCGAGGTTTCCTTACATATTCCGGATTGGACGCACTCCCCTTTCATCCCCGAGGCGTCTAAACTATCCGGAGCTATATACCTCCCTCCCACCGACGCTACCAGGACCTCTGCCACATCCGCACGAACAATTACTTTGAGAACTGGTGTGATTAAAAACAATGGTTTTAATCCTGCGTGGCATCAGGAACTCTGCCTTCCCTATGACTGCGTTGGTGGGATGACCGAACTCATTTTTGTCAAGTTTGCTGTTCGACAAGATGGGAAAGATGGCGATGACCCTCTCGCTGTCTACTGCATACCGCTTAGCTGCTTAGAACATGGTCTGTTTCAATTTAGACGCTGTTGGAATGGTGCTCATCTCACATGTAGGATACCGGCATCTTCCACTCCATGACACCCAGCTGTCGCAGCATTTATTCTCAACACTCTTTGTACAAATCTCGCTCCGAGATGTTAAATGAACGGAGTGTATGAATGATTTGGGGAAATCTTGTATCACGGATAGCAATCATACTAATTTCGCATCAAATTCTATGCACAAGGCTAAGATTGGTGAACACTGAGTACTGTACCGATTTGTATGGTAGCGACCATGACGCGTGCCGCTCCCGTTGCTATCAGAAACACGAAAAATTTCTGGCCCTCCGAGGACACCCTCACTTTAGGCAATCTGTTGCCTATTTTAAGCAGCGCATCGTCAGTGGTTTCGTATGTCCATAGTGATACAGATCGGTAGTACTAGTACATTGACTCCGATGCCCCCGGTTACAAACAAGCATCTACTGGGGTCATGACGTAATGAGCTTTGTGGCGTGTTTGGCTGGCATGGGCCAATCTAGCCTCCACGAGACAAAAGCTCCGGTAAATTTTCAACTCGCTCGCCTGCGCAGCTGGGTCAGGAGGTTGGAATCCATCAACACTACCCATCAGAAAAAACTCTCCAACAGCTGCCACTATTAATTAATGCTAATTCGAAACCACCTTGCTGCGGTCCACTAGTCGCTGATTCAGTACCAGTGACAGCATCCAAGCGACATCACGAGTGCTAGAATCTATACTTCCTGTCAACTTCGAAAGGAGCATCAAGTATCGGCATGGGCCTTGGCACAAGAACGCAAAAAAAAAAAAAGTGGCAGTGATTGAATTGCTGGGCCTGGTGCAACGCGTTGACGAAGTGGAGGATAAATGGGACCGCAGTTAGCAGGAATGCGTTGGCAGCTCCACCCTCATTCACCACTCGCCAATCCTCTGCCCATGCCCTCACGATGACATCTACGCTGGAACATGCTGGGCCAAAAATAAGTACGTGCACTAGTGTTCCACCGCTTCCACGTCTTATTGTTCTATAGCTTTGAGCCCAGAACCAATCGAAAAGTCCGAAAACCCCGCTGCATACGGCCAACATGTGGGGCCCAGTTATGACGACGCGACGCCCCAGGGGGCTCCTGGGTCATCTGCGCCCAGCGCGCAGTCCCTCCCGACAGAGCTCCTGTATCACATCTTCTTGCTCTGCAAAGGACAGTATCCCGCAGATAAACCCCACCCCAACCACCCTCCCCTCATCTTCGGACGGGTTTGTGCCCAGTGGCGTCGAATCGCATATTCTTCTCCTGGACTTTGGACGAACCTCAATTTCGACCTGGCAGGTCCAGGAAGGCTTGATGAACGTATATCGCTCGCAGAGGCGTGGCTGGCTCGGGCCTCTCCACTTCCGCTCTCCGTCTCCTACACGATACCGAGAAAGCTCAGTTGGAATACCGGTGCCAGGGGCCTCCTCTCATCATTTATCCACCAAACTACCCATTTGGCGTTAGATTTGCCATTCCGGCTGTTGCACCCCCTTGCCAATCTGCCCCCGGGAGCGATGTCTTTACTTGAAGTGCTGGAGCTGCGAAACCTCGAACATCCCCTCGATCTTCCATTTTGGGAAGCACAGCCAATCAATTTTAGCGGGGCCTGTCGACTTTACAGCGTTACAATGACCTGTCTCGGGATTCGGAGCCTTCAAAGCGTGTCCAACATCCCATGGTCCCAGCTTTCCTACCTCTCCCTAATCAACTGCATGGCTCCTGTGTACCAGGCTCGGGAGATACTCACCTGCTCACCCAACCTCGTCAGCCTCCTCTTCGATTTCGCGAGTTCCGGAAGTTTAGTGGGAGATTTCCACCCGCCATTCCCACTCACCCACCACAAACTTTGCCATTGCGTTATCTCAACTCATGGACGCCGTATTACAGAATTCTTCCAGTGCCTTGCACTTCCAGAACTCAATTCACTCGGTATCATATACAATGGTTCCCAAATTCTCAGCAACGAAGTCGTTTTACCTGCTCTCACCAACCTCCAACGCCGCTCATTATTTTCCCTCACATCACTCGCTTTTCGACAAATGCATCTTCCCTTTCAACAGCTCATACAACTTCTGCGCGATACTCCAGAAATATCAGACCTCCGTCTTGACGGCTGTTGCTGCCTCGACCATCACCTTGTGAATCACCTCCACTTTGACCCCCTCGATCCATCCCCTCTCCTTCCCGCGCTTCAGAAGCTATACGTTTCCGACACCCATACTATCGATGATAACGACATTCTCGCCATGCTGGAATCCCGGCGATTCCACTCAAATCGCTCTCCTGCCCGATTAACCGATGTTACTGTTAGTTTGACAGACACTCAAATTCAGAATCCATCCTCCAACGGCAGACTCGAACGATTGAGGACGGACGGGCTTCACGTGGAAGTGTTAAGACCCAATCGTAGCCTCAGCCCGAAACCCACGTCCACTATGGCATGGTACCACTCCGTCGACGACTTCCATAAACTTTGGAACGCCTCTCTCGGGTCCCGAGCCCCATATCAGTGACTCAGATTGCTCTAGGAGATACTCCAGTTGAAGCACAACCACCTATCCAGATTATCAACCCATGCGGATTACTATCTTACAATCTCTGTATTATTTATCTTACCCCGTCCTCTTTCTATTCAAGATCGACTAATTTAAAATCGACCAACTGTCATATAGCCATGTATTATAATTATTACGATTTCCAAGTCGCTTGTAACCCACTGAGCGAGAATGCATTGTGTAGGAGCAAGGCCTTTCAAGCCTTTCTCTCGGACCCCATTCCAACAGCATCCTGGGCCCTTGGTCGGTTGAGAAAATATCATGAGCTTACATTGCCTTTCGTATTAGGAATTTATGCTCACCACACGGTTAGGCTTCCTATTGGTTTTCGACTTCCCCTCTTCGGGCAGCCTGATTGTGTTATCTAGTCCACTCTAAGATAGGACCGGAAACCCGCATCTGAGGCCGATAGCCGGCTGTGTAAAACAATAAATAAAACTTCGGTCACCGGAACGATGTGTAGCAGGGATTCCAACCCACCTGGTCAGCTTGGACCCACCTGATGCCAAATTACATGGCGTTCTCCCTCAGGCAGACCAAAAAAAGATAGAAGACCATCATTCGTCCCCTTGGGCTCCAGATAAGCGCCCAAGTCCAATAGATTATCGGACTGGCCGCTTTGGGCCCCGATTGGTTCCCACCTGTCTTTAGACCGTGTTTATTATGAACACTGACGCCCTCTCAAAAATCTCTTTGCATTCACCGGTAGCCATCGTCCATTCTCAATACGACATAAACTCACCGCCACCAGCCCCGGGGCAGGAAGAGTGGACCCGGTTCGTGTGCCTCAGCGATTCCCATTCACGCACATTCGAGGTACCGGACGGGGATGTCTTGCTCCATGGTGGAGATTTGACGAACACGGGGACACTGGCTGAGTTTCGGAAAACGATTGAATGGTTGTGTAGCCTCCCGCACAAGCGGAAGATGTCAGTCCCCCGTATCTCGTCTAGACGTCTCCTTCCGCTGAGGGCTAGACCAGAATTATCGCTGGGAACCATGATCTCACCCTGGACTCGGAGTGGTACGATTGTAATTATGTTCGGTGGCACTCGCGGGAAGGCAAACAAGTATGTGCTGTTGAGAATGTTCGTCAAGTGCGACCTGATGCTCATGCGAATTAGGATTTTCAATCAATCATGGATTTGCTCAAAGGGCCAGATGCTGTTGATGCTGGTCTAGTTTACCTTCAAGACGAGGAGTATAAATTCCAGGCGAAGCCGGGGGGGAAATGGTGGAGTGTGTATGGGTCACCAGCGAGTGCCATCGCTTAGCCGAGATTCGCAGCGCTGATGGGTTACACGGGCAGTGGTCTCCAGAATTCTACAACTGGGCCTTCAGTTATAAAAGAGAGAATGCGGAAGGTAGGTTGAGCGAGCGCCCATTGGTCATATGAACTTATGCTAAACACAGGTATCATGTCGAAAATTCCCAAGACTGATATCCTGTAGGTTGAAAGTTATTTCACATAGGTTTCCGCGCCACATCCTGATTTCTTACAGCCTAACACACGGACCTCCCTACGGTATATTTGACCGCATTACCCAGGGTGCCGATGTTGGATGCCCAAACCTACGAGCCCACCTATCCCGCCTCCGTCCGCGTCTACATCTCGTTGGCCACATCCACGAAGCGCGTGGGGCGTATATTCATGAATGGAACACACTATCCACATCCGAAGAACCTCCAGTCGTTCAGAATGATACGGAATTCACGGAGCACGATGCAAGCGAGAGCAGCAGTGGGTCCACTAGCATTCCCAGCGGTGTGGGAACAGAAGATTCAAAACCTGGGCAACCCGAGACCACCGTTTTCGTTAATGCGGCAAATTGGCCATCAGCCAAAACAGCGCGCGCAGTCAATGTGAGGGGTTTGTTTGGGGGGCCGGGTGTACAGCCAGTTATTGTCGATATGAAGGAATTCTGATCTAGAGAAGAGTGGGCACAGAGAGATTTCTGGTAAGCCTATTTTTTTTATAGGATGTGGTTACGGATTTGAAGGCTAAACTCATTATTCGTAGCAGGCAAGGACTATCTGTTTGAGCAATCAGGACATGGGCACAAGAGTCTGAGCATTTTAGCACTGCATCAATATTGGCTGTGAGCGCGCCGTACGTATATCTTTCGATATTTGTACGACCGTTGAAAGGGATAATCATTGTCACCTCGACGTCTTTCGAGTGCACCCTCTCTACACCGGTACCCCAGGGATAGGACTGATAGCGTGTCTAAAAGTCTATATTTATCAAAGTTCCCCGACTTGGGCGGATATTATTGATGATGGGACCGCCCACTGTTCACCCCTCGTCTAATAGCGTCTGACAGCCGGCTCCCCCACTTCGGTTCAACCCATGACTGCACGACACAGCTTCAAGGCGGAGGTTACCTGTCCCGAGGTCGGCGGGCCACGATAAGAGCACAGCATCAAGCCTGGGAGACTCACCCCTCGCAACGATCTGGTCACCTGCAGGGACAAACGGGGTAATATCGTGCGATAGAGAGCACCCCATCCTGTTTTGGCTCGCGGCTGGTTGTTCACCGACATCTGGTAGGTGCACTGAACATTGCTTGGGCCATGTATCCGAATCGTTGTCAACACTAAAAATATGGCGTCACTGTGAGCTCACCGCTTGTGTACGACCCTGGGAGGGGTGATAAATATACACACAAGAACGTGCCCCACCATCACAATGTGTTTGTTAGCAGATCACTGCGTGGAGCTTACGTTCTATTTTTACACAGGTTTCGTGGTTTGTCAATACAAGGACGTGATTCGGAAATTTCCCGGTCATCACCAGGTCTCATACGATTGATGCGCCAGTACAGTGGCGGTAACTTGTCGTCCCTGCGCCCCCTGAGTATTCAGCGCTGATGATCGACATTTGACACGTTACTAAATTGGATTGGGATATTTGGACCTCAGTCCCTCCAAATTCCAATCAAAGGATGATTGTTATAACCAAACAGGATTTCTCAACCGTTATACACGGGACAACCAACCTCGAGCATTCTAATGGGGTGATCGTTTTAAGCTGATCGTGGTGTTGCGCCCGCACATGATGGTTGTTCGAGAATTCGCCGGAGGGAGCGCGGAAGCACCCTGGAGACCTGATGGCGGTGAAAGATGTCACGGAAGCGTCATGTGCCTGCAGAAACTTGAACGCAAACCCTGCCGGCTGAGCGCGGCACAGCATGGGCGGATAATTTATGATGAGCGACCAAAGGTCGTACGATGGTTAATCTCGGATGGTTGCAGCAAATTTTGAGATTTTGAGACTTGAATTTACGGAACCTGGCAAGGTCGACTCGGAGTGGTTAGGTTCTATTTGTTGCTGTTATTGCTGAAGGCCCCCGGAGACTTGCCGAACTTATGAGCGGCCAAGTGACTACATATCTGTTGGACTTGACTCCACCTCGTAACCACTGTGTCAGTGTTACATTATTCGCTTAGGGCCCGGCATCAAACCATCCAGCAAAAGCACCGGCATCTCGGTAGGTAATCAATCACTTTGGCAACGGTAGTTTCCATTGGCAGGCGGCGGCTTTGGGTTACCAATATTCGAATTTGGCGGAAGCAATTTTTAGCGTAGGCGGTGGCGCGTGAGATGATGGATCGATGAACACTGGGGCTTACGTCCGCATGCATTATTTTTGGAATATGTTATGTTGTCAGGTCGAACCTTCACTCATAGGTCCTGTTTAGGTCAAACTGTATTCGCTATCCCCGAATTAGGGTGATTCGGATCAAGGGAAGAGCGCCGAATGGCCTAAGCGCCCCTCATAATAAACGCAGTCATAAATCTGCAGAGATACTACCACCATGTCCTCCCCCTCAGACACCCCGGACGAGGCTACCCCTCACAGACTACTCAAGAGAGCAGGCAATCTCCTTACGAGCAAAGGTCAACCCGTCATGGAACTACGCCTGATCGATTCCCCACAACGACCAAAGCTTACTCTTAAAGCTTCCATCAAACGCAAGTTTAAACAAGCATCCGACATTACCATTGGGCGATCCAAGTCTGTAGGGAGCAAGAATGGGATAGAGGGAAAAGTGCATACGCGGCCACACTCAGAGGATAGGCCCCACCTAGTACATTCATCAAGCGTTCCAGTGACGGGGACCCCTCGCCGCAGCATGTCACTTCTTCCCAGTGTTACAGAATCGGCAATTGCCCGAAACCCATCCCTACCACAGTCACCCCCACCAGCGGACGCGTCACCCAACCAATCACCCTTCTTGGTCCCTGCACCCCTCCGACGCGGTACTCCAATGTCCAAAGTTTCCGTCAAGAGCACAAAACGCGCCGTGTTCCGCCTTGACCCAGATCAAGCTCAAATTGTTTGGGAGTCGAAGCAGAGTCGGCAGAGGATCAGTATGTGTTGTTCCAATCCTAGTCGTCCGCGTCCTAACCCAGGCCCCAGTACCCCTAGAATCCATAAAGGAACTCCGCTTTGGTTCCGATGCGGCCCATCACCTCACACAGCTCCATTTATCCTATCTATACGCTCCACGGTTTCTCACCATCATCTATCTTCTGGATGGCACCTACAAGACACTGCATGTTGTCGCTGATACCGAAGACGTCATGAAGAAATGGGTAGAAGCCCTCAGGAGGATGTGTTGGGTACGACAGGAGCTCATGAGCGGGCTAGGAAATGTGGAGATGAGAGAACGTGTCTGGGAAGGAAGATATTGGGGGGGTGAAGCGTTGAGCGGTGGCAGTACGACCGACTTGACCGAGCAGAAGGATTGGGATTCAGATAGCCACAGCGGAAAAGAGAATTCGAGTGGGGGCAAGGGGAAACGCTTAAACTTTGAAGAGGTTGAGCGCATGTGTGTGCGGCTCGGGATCGGGTCAGGTGGGGAGGAACTCGCAAGGCTGTTCAAGGTATTTATTTATTTGGTTGGCTTCTATTTTCCTCATCCTTCCTTTCTGTCATAGCAAGCGGACAGCCAGAATAGAAACTATCTTGATTTCGATGACTTTCGGCGATTTGTGAAACTGTTGAAGGGAAGGCCTGAAATCGAGAGGATCTACAGAAAGGCGTGTAATTTGGGGAAGAGCTCAGCTGCAGGTACTACTGCGCGGGGTGTTTTCAATTTTGCTGCTTTCGAATGGTTCATGAGGGAAAAGCAACGAGTACGTTTCCTTTATTCCCCCACCATCCTCCAATATTTTCGTTGTGCTTGCCCTTCCTTACTATTTTGAGTGGCGGTTTCGACATTTGCTGACTATTGCCGCAGTCAACCTTGAGTCAGGAGGAGTTGGAAAAATTATTCAACAAGTATTCTACGTGCTCTGAGCATGAAGAGAATCATTCTCCGTCGAGCTCGCCCCGCCAAGCCGCGGTGTTGGTGCCTGAGATATCAGCTTCGCCCACCCATTACCACAGTTTCCCCCATACTGACCCACCCCCCGAAAAGGATCCAATATTGACGCTATCCGCATTCACGTCCTTCCTCCTCTCCACCCACAATTCACCTCAGGAAGACCTTCAGACATGACCCTTCCTTTGTCAGATTACTATGTGAATTCTTCACATAACACATACCTTGTCGGCCATCAGCTGGTCGGGGAAAGCACAACCGAAGGGTACATCCGTGCCTTGCTAGGTGGATGCCGAAGCGTCGAGTGTATGTTTATTCCTCTCTGCCCGCCTAAATCCCTGTGACGCGACCGTTACAGTGGATATCTACGACGGTGACCAGCACCCGATGATATTCCATGGCAAGACGTTCACATCCAAGGTATCTCTACTGGAGGTTTGCCAAATGATCAACAAGTACGGATTTGTCGCCTCCCCGTACCCCATCATCATTTCTGCCGAGATCCATTGTGGCCTATCGCAGCAAGATATGATTGTCGAGATCATGATCAAGGTTTTTGGGGACCGATTAGTTAGGTCCCCCGTCAATGGCCGGCCCAAGATCGAAAAGCTGCCCAGTCCTGAGGAATTAAAGGGGAAAATATTGCTGAAGGTCCGTTTTGCTCCGTGCCGATCACTTTGAATGCGTAGCTAAAAGGGGACTAGGCAAAAAACCTCTATATATCAAGAGAGGACTCAATGGATAACGAACCTTCGTTGGTTGATACTGCAACATCAGCTTCACCATCTTCAGCATCGGCTTCAGATTCAGACGCAATTATAGATCTAAGAGAAGATGCAGGTCGAGTTGGTATAAGGAGACGCGAATCCGATAGTGTCAAAGGTCAGCTCACCTCTCCCCATGTATTGGATTGCTCGGCTGACAACCTAAATATTCCAGAAATGAAGGGGGAATTTCTGAAACCACGATCCGTTCTACAGCGCGTCCGGAGTGTTGGGCGGTCCCCACCGGCTTCGAATTTGTCCCGCTCCCCACCCTCCACTTCTCTGAGCCCGCCCCTTCAACGAGCGATCTCTCGTGCCTCGGATTCGTCGCGTTCGTCTTCAAAACCGAAAATGTCAATGGCCCTTGTTTCTCTCCTCGTGTATACCGTCGGAGTAAAGTGTCGAGGTATAAACAAAAAGGAAGAATACGCCCCCGAACAGATGTTCTCCTTATCAGAAAACATGGCAAACAAAATGCTAAAAGATGGCGGCGGCGCGGATCTCATTAAACATTGTCGGACCCATTTGGTTCGGGTGTACCCAAAAGGCATGAGGTTGAATTCCACCAACTATGAGCCGCATCGATTTTGGGCCGCGGGCGCACAATTGGTCGCGCTTAACTGGCAAACATTCGGTGAGGATTGGCCGCGAAATCTACTGGCGTTTATAGCTGACCGGTTCATCAGATCTGGGATACATGATTAATCACGCCATGTTTCAACAAAATGCGCGGGCTGGATATGTCCTGAAACCCTTGGCTCTCCGATCCCCGCTTCACAAAGACCTATTATCAAAACGCTCGAGCCACATTCTCTCAATATCGGTCATATCCGCACAACAACTTCCCCGACCAATAGACTCCGCTGGCAGAGAAATAATTGATAAATCGGTCGATCCATGCGTAGAAGTATCATTACACATCCCAGACTGGACTCATTACCCGCATTTGCCTGGCTCTCCCGAAGACCTAGACCATCATTCCCCTGCGTCAACGCCCATTTCGACTAGTACATCAGCTAGAACGGTTACAGTGCGCACCAACGTGGTCAAGAATAACGGATTCAATCCGGTCTGGGAACAGCGTCTGGCGATACCGTTCGACTGCGTGGGTGAAATGAAGGAATTGATTTTCGTCCGGTTTGCGGTTAAACAAGGCGAGAGAGACGACGATGATCCCCTGGCTGTGTTCTGCACATCACTGGGCAACTTGCAACAAGGTTAGTCCACCTGATATCCCTAAAACCTAAAACTTAGCATCTCTTTACGACAGGCTACAGACATCTGCCTCTACACGACACGCAACTTTCCCAATATCTATTTTCGACGCTTTTCGTTCAGATTTCCATTCGCGACCTTTAATGACAACATCAATTTCCTGCATATAAATTATTTGACAAGCTGTACTTGTAGTCCCCCTCACATGTATATTTGTAG
The DNA here is from genome assembly GCA_015501065.1 of Infundibulicybe gibba. Classification (NCBI taxonomy): domain Eukaryota; kingdom Fungi; phylum Basidiomycota; class Agaricomycetes; order Agaricales; family Omphalinaceae; genus Infundibulicybe; species Infundibulicybe gibba. The sequence goes on from JADNYI010000108.1 coordinate 76,533, forward strand.
CACGGAACTTAGGATTTGGATGGCATTCGATTGGTCTGGATCCTGATGGACTTGTAAAAACGCGTTTCACTCCCTCCACTTTGCATTGGGTGGCAGGAGGCTAGTGCGAATGAAGTCGTGGATTCCGCAGCTGGGCTCAACAGCTTGCACAGCAAACACGCCAGCGTGGGGTAGAAATTCGCATCCCTATACCTATGATAACCATCTCCCTTCGCAGTAGTGAACTCGAAGGGTCCTCTGGGGTTGGCCTCCATATGCTTTTCCGTTATAAACCGGCGTGGAATGATGTGGCATTACACGAGTAGAGGTAATTGGATATGAACGAGAGTGCGTTGTTAACAAATAATAATGGATAATGGGTATAGCAGGGGGGTAAAATGAACATTCCGGACGCTGTAGGTTCACAACAGTAATCGTGGTCCGCGGCCAACCTTGGCGTATACAATAATATGCTCCAATATACATACATAGCAGACTCCTCCCTATAACCATTGCACTGGTATTGTGCGTGATATTGCGACAAATTCTAGAACGAGCTGCGCGGACTTCTGGGGCCAAATAAGCCAGGAGATCCGCGTTCGGGGACTAGTAGTGTTGGTTCAGCGATCGGGGGTGATGGGGCGAAATTTGGGTCCGGCTGCCAACTTGCCCAGGACGGGAAGTCGGAGCGGGATGCTGGGTTCGGGGCCTGAGGAGGAGGGGGTGGCACAGTGGCAGGTTTCTTTTTCTTTTTCTTTCGGGAGACTGACCGCCAGGCGGGCTTTGCCTGTGGCAGATCGGGTGGCTCAGATGCAGGTGGGGGAGGCGGAGGCGGAGGCGGCCCGCGAGGGAAGTAGGGTGGGTGCCTGTATCTTGATTGAATTCATCTGATTACTAGAATGACTGGAAAACCTACCATTCTGGCTCGAATTCGCCGCCGGGGCCGTATTTGGATTTTATGGTAAGAATGAAGCCCAGTTCGCTGAAATCATGGTTATTTCTACACCCTTGCGAGAATAAAATGCATACTCGTGGTGTTTTTGCCGTTCTTCTCGTAATCTGCCTATTTCGTTGGCAAGTAAGCGGGCCTCGTTCGCTATTGCTGATGTAAAGTCATGAAGATACTACGAATCACAAAAACTTTGGGCGGAGCATCAACGGAGGATATGGAAGCACTCGTACGTGTTTTGCATCTGCTGCGAGATTTGCAGCACCTCCCGGTTGGATCTTCGTGATGTCTAGCGGTTTGAATACTGTATCGGGTATTAAACGAAATGTATCGGGCATCAACCAATCTGGGGACCCACCCAATGGTTTCTGCTGGCTTTCATCGGGCCGTTCCTCTGGTGGTTGTGGGGAAGCAGGGCGCGACGATTTGGAGGCCTCATTCTCAGGCTCTTTACTTGGCTCTGTCTTTGTGTCCTGTATGCGGTTTGAGGGGGAGTACTTGGGAGGAGAAGACCGTTTTTCTGTTGAAGGTCCAATCTGGGGTTCGGGAGAGGATCGGAGTATGGGGGCGATTAGGAAAGGAACAGTGGGCTTCGGTGCAGCAAAGTTCGGTCGAGGTGACAGCACGATAGGCTCGAGGGTAGGGAATCGGATAGCATTCTGTTGTTCCGTTGGAGTAAGATTGAGGATATCGGTGGGCTCAGCATTGTCTTTGACATCAAAGTCGGCTTTAGTTTGAAAATCAGTGATGGGAGATAGCCTGTCCACAGTAGGTCCCGAGCTGGGTTCCGCTGGTTGATCAGGTGGAGCGACTGGAGCGACTGGAGGGGGAGGCTTTGGCGAGGCTTCCGGGGTTTCGCCCCATCCCGATCCCGTCGTGTCCCAATCTGAACCCGCTGGGATACCCCAACCCGACGACGCAGCACCCCAGCCTGATGCCGACCCGCCACCCCAGCCCGAATTTGGAGAGCTGCTCGGGCTCCAACCCGCGTCGCTCAGTGACCGGTTTCGCGCAGGTGCAGAGCCTGCCTCAGGTTGGTTCGGGGGAGAGAAATGCACGCGTTTATTAGAAGGTCCCAAGCTCGATCCTCGACGACGCGGGACGGGGCGGTTTCTAAAACGGATTTAAGCATCTTTTCCTCGTAGTGGCGTGGTACGTACATGGTGGTTGGGGAGTTTCCCCATGTTCCTGTCAGTTTGGGAGTCCCCGATTCAGGCTTTGGCGCTTTGAACATGCTTTTGCCAGCCTTGATGGGCGGCTTAGTTGAGAGCCCCTTTGGTCGGCTCGTTGGGCTCTTGGGACCAAATAGGCCAGGCTCTGGGGTGTCAACGCTAGCACCTGGGAGTGTGGGGGGTGCTGCGGATGTTCTAGACCAGGCTTTCCATCCACCGTTAACCGATAATAGACCCGGAGGCGGGGGTGGGTTGGACGACCTTGACGAGCTGTAAGAATCCTAATATGTAGGTCTTGTTCCAGTGCTCACTGCTTTGGTGACTCGATCCGGCCGACAAGATCTCCTTCATTATTGAACCTGGCCCTCGCCGATAATAGCATTCCCAATTCGCTGCGATAACGCGTTAGTTTCATAACTGCCGCTTAGTAGCGGTGGCATACTACTGTAGAGAACGTCTCTCCTCGCGCAGCTTTCCGACCTCACCCAGGAGCATTCGAATTTCGGTGCTCAAGGCTTTGGAGAATTCTCTGGTGAATTGTGAAAGTTCGAGCTTTCTTGACTCTAGATTCTCCCGAGTAGTTTCGTGTTCCCTTGTAATAGTGGCAGTCAACTCTGTATGACGCTGTGAGCCCGAATACACCTCTGCGATCCAAACTCACCTGCAAATACACGGTTACGATCAGCCTCCTGTGTATTGAGGGTTTCGGTAAGGTTTTCGATGGCTGCACATTAGCTCGGGGTATATCCAAAAGTCTCATAACTCACCTGTATCGGTCCGTTCGCGAGTCGTTTGGACTGCGACAGCGATATTGTTGACCGCGTTCTGTAGAGTAGTCCACTGCTCCTGTTGCACCTCATCTTTCTCTTGCTTGGCCTGGCGCCTCTGTTCCTTCTCCTGTTGTTGGGTCTCTATCCGTTCTGTAATATCTTGCAATTTTGCCAAAATATCGGAATCGTGGACGGGTTCTGGAGTAGGGGGAACTTTGGATGGGCCAGCACCACCCAGACCAGTTGTCGACGAGATCTACACATGAGAAACATGAGGCAACGGATCTCGCTCGTGATTGCGCGTAAAACTCACTGCACCAGCTTGTTAGACTCAAAGACCTCCGACTTCAAAGCTGCCGCCCATTTGTGATACGCGCTGGCCTTTGTGCGCCCGCCCTCCTTCTTTTTCTCCACCCTGGGATTTATCTTTTCCATGCGGACCGACTCGCCTGTGAATCGATGTGACGAACGGTCGATCGAGTGCTCAAATTATCTGCGTCATCGGGTAATGATTGTCGGTCATCATTCTGTTGTGAAACCACTCGGAGCATGCCCGCTGCCAGTCCAGGAGGTCTGGGATGGCTTTTGTGAGTACACATTCAGATTCGAAAGGTTCACTGACCTGAGTGTTCAACGGAGGCAGTGGGTGGATTGAATTGAACCGTGTTTTTATTATTCGAGTGTTCAACGTCCATCATCTTCAGGTTATGTATCTAGCTTTTTTTTACATATTTCTCATCCCACACGATTGGGGCTCACTTATATTGAACCGTTTAGGCTCCCACCTCCTCGATGAATATTCCTGTCTCCTGCAGATGATTGAACATGAGGCTGGCGAGTCCATTGAACAAATCAGTCACCAGGTTTTTCTTCGGGATAATTGCCTCGTGCAGATCCTGTTTGTAAACACAGCCTAAAGTATATACATGTTCTTCACACAGATGCTGTCCATCACCTCTCTACAGCGATTTCCAAATGTTGACGTAGCTTCTCTCTATCAGAGCCAGCGCGATAACAAAACCTATACCCCTCGATCTCATTGGAGCCAATGACGATACCTAATCCCGCATCTACCACAACGACACACACCGAGCTTGCATGGGAGCCAGACGATGCATGGAAGAAGGCGCTTAAAGAAAGGCTGGATGCTGAAGCTACGGCGAAAGTCGAAAGGGCTCTGCAGGACTATGAGCACAGGTCGGACGACCTATTCTTCGATCAGACTGTATACAACCAGTACCACGAAACCATGAACAATATTCGTATCGAAGCAAAGGAGTCGTATGACGCGGGGGTCGAAAATGAACGACAAGAACGCAAGCGCTGGGCACTTCAAAGGGAGCAATGGGATCTCTTCGAGACCTTCAGTGCTAGAAATAATCCCATAGCCCTTCCTCCTACCAGCCCCACCCTGCTCATATATGTCGAGGAAAGTGGGCCAGACACGGGCACGGGAATTATTGTCGACAACTCTCCGGTGGTTACCGGGACACTCTGGAGTGGCATAAGCGCCCCAGCGCTTGAAGTACCCGCCCGCAGTACGCCCGTGGAAGCCCTTTCACCAGTTGCGGAGGGCCTCTGGGCGGAATACAATCCTGAGGAAAGATCAAACGTGGTCCCAATTCCATCCTCGCCCAGTATAAATCCAACTCCCTCCCCGCCCGCTCTCGATCCCCAGCAAATTCCAGGCGCAAGTCCGATTACATTACCCACCAGTCCCGGCCCGGCAGTGGGAGACTTGGACGTCTGGGAAGACCGGCTATCTCGGCACGAGAGATCCCTTGACCGGAGGGAAGAGATTCTCGGTGCACGGGAAAGGGAGGTCTCGCGAGAGTTGAGTGCTGTCCAGCGGAAGAAGGACCGGTTCAAGGAGAGGAAAGCGAACTTGGATTTGCGGGAACGAAGCCTGGAACGGAAGGAGCGAATGCAGGATGAAGGGGAGAAAGAACTACGACGCAAGGAAGAGACTCTACAGAGGAAGATCGAGAAATTTAGAGTAGATGAAGCCGATTTGGAGCGGCGCCGCAAGGAATGCGAGGAACGAGCAGGAGAACTAGACATTATCCGGGCAGACCTCGACCAGAAACTTGCTCGCGCAACTCTCAATTCGACACACGATCGTTCCAGTGCTACACACACTGGTGCATGGTCATCATCGGTAAAGCCGCCTTCCTCAAGACCATTGACCCCCGACAGCCCCGACGGCTTCCGACGATCCGCTAGAAGTTCTACAGCCCCCAGCCCCCAGTTCCTGAGCCCCGATAGTGCTCTGCCCCCGAGCTTCACAGGTGCTCGCCACTCTCCGGGAAGTTCCTCGAGCAAATTGCCCTCCCAGACACCGAGCCCTCGCCATCACCGGGCGACATTGGATGAAGAGCCTCGTGGCAGAGAACCCGGCGTACCACCCCGTTATGGACCAGAGATCAAGGAGCACAGGGCGCATTCGCATCCACGCAAACGGTCTACGACCCCCACACCCCGGAGCAAATTTAACACTAATACTAAACCCCCCGCGTCGCCACGGCAACCTAACACACCCCTGCGCAATCTCTTTGGCGAGAGTCCGTCTACCTCCCACCAAACTCACGCTCGCAACACCAGTGCGCCAGCCTTCCACCCCCCCATGGCGCACAAGACAGAGAAGCTCACCACCAAACTCGAGCGGCAGATCAAGTCCAAATTCGCTGCACACGAAAACGATGGGCTACGCTGTTGAGTGAGGGTACCTTGCGCTGGAACATGTTCCCGTGGCCGATGCTGGATGAGCCGTCGAACCTGGAAGACATCACACTTGTCCTCGTCTCGGAATACGTCCACTCGCCGCTGTATCCTGACCAGGACAAGTCGGTCAAGGAGCGCGTGCGGGATCAGTTGAAGCGGTGGCACCCCGACCGCTTTGATGCGCCGTTCCTACATAAAGTGAGGACTGTTGAACGGGAGGAGGTGCGGGCGGGCGCAGGTTTGGTGACAAGGCACCTTACTTGCATCCTATCATCCGATCGGAGTCCCTAGGGTTATACACTTATATATAATCGTGAAACCCTCCATCAGCATGTGCACACGATATTGTACCATGCGTTTACTTTTTATTATATCCGCCTACCTTAACCGTCGACGGGGCCGGGGGGTGTGGATGTATATTTTCTTATCTGTTCACATTTATTCTGACTACAGTGCTGTAAATTCAATAGAGAGATTCCCATTCTTGTTTGATAACCAGAGAATTTCATTGGTAACATCTCGAGTTTGGAGTCGCTACGTAGTTATCACGACCTTACACCACTGACCCATATGCATTATATACCCTTTATCTAACCAGTACCATTGATATCCCATTGTAACAATTGCAACAAATTCAAAATAAACCTATAGACGGCCTCTCGTTCTGGCGACCAACATGGTTTCGCGAGGTGTATGGCCTCGCTTTCCCAAGTGTAGGACTACACTCAACCCCGCCCGTACTCAGTGGACGTTGTGCGCGGTCACTCTGTGAGAACAGAGTTTGTCAGTTGAACGCAATTCTAATAGGTACAGTCAAGCAAGTACGAGCACCGGAGGAGGGCCAATCATCATTATCACCGTCGGCGAACTGCCGCCGATCTGCACTCGGTGAAGGGTAACCGGCATGACATAAGCAGGTTTTAAAATATATAAGTGGTGATCCAAAGAATTTCAAACAGACTCAACCGGCGCAAGTTATCCCCATTGGTTCGTCCGCTTGTATGTCTACCAATTCGAGCCTTGACACAGTTCGACAGTCAAGAATCTACCATGTCCGACAGGAGATTCTCCCAGACGTACAGGCCAAAGTCGAATGAATATTACTATGAATCCTTTGGCGGGTGGACAAACTTCATGCACAGTTACGGCCTAAAGCCATGGAACGAGAGCGACGTGGAGCAAGGAAAGCAGATCGTGGAGGATTTCAAGCGGCAAGAGAAGTCTGAGTGGGAGGAAGCCCAGCGCGGGGCGGCTAAGAGCAGGAAATAAATGTGTGGTAGGTCGAAATGGCCGACATGTGGAATGGCCAACGTGCTTTGTGTTTTGCTGACGCCGGCACTAACAAGTACCCCCAGGCGATCCAAATTCCAGACCGACCCAAAGTGTAACAGACACGAATTGGAATTGCATGTATAGTATGGCAATACGTTGAAATGTTCATGGCGTTTTAACTCGTGAGGCCGTCGTTATGATTCTGCCTGAGAGATAATCTCCATCTTCTGATTTGTGCAAGTTGCAAGCGGAGGCTATTAGCCAATTGCGGGTGTTTTATTTCGTATTTTTCCTTCGAAGTTCATCCTATCTCCCTGACAGCACTCGACCACTATAATCAATATCGACATCTCCCGTTCAACTTATTACCACTTATACCACATTCTCACCTCACCTTGGTCCACCGCATTGCGCTATCATTTCAACACTCATTTAACTTAAACAGCCCGAACACACCTTCCATTGCCGCGCAATCACTCGATAACAATTCAAGTGGACAGCGCCAGTGATGTTTTCGGCACCCGGGAAGAGGAAGCCTCGATTCCCGTCCCGTTCATTTCACCCGCTCATGTTTCCGACTCCATTTGAAGCCTTCCCACAATTACTCCTCCAGTGTGCTCAGACACAAGAGCGGGTTCGATGCGTGCGAAGTGGAGCGGATCGTGAAGTGAAGACTTGGTAACCGCTTGTCCTCAACTTTGATTGTCTGCGTTCCAACTCCATTTTTTTTAAAAGCGCTCCTGCGAACGTCAAACGCCTCCACGCCTGAGTATAATCTGGATGGACTGTTGAGCAACTTCATGGGCGATGCTTAGTGCACCGAAGTCATCGGTGAGCTCCTTTACCTTTCCTCTGCAGTCGCCTTCTGATTCAAATTTTAGCATGGACTTCACATCTACTCGTGCGGGCGTTTACAGTTCAACGCATCGCAAAAATCCACAACCGCTCCTTCACAGTTGTCAGCCAGCGAATGTCGTACCAAGTTCAGCCCCTAGCGCCTCTCCGGAGGCGCGCACCGACTCGCAGCATGTATCAATGGCGGTGGGACATCCCTCAAGGTCTCAATCTCAAGCTTCGAGCTTCAAGTCCAACCACAGAGCACCACGGCCATCTGCATTCTGTGGATTGCACTCCATATCACCTCCTGTCTCGTTTGCCCTGGCACCTCCCTAGTACATTTGTCACCGTATCGTTCAATTTATATTTGAATTTCACCCGTCTTATTCACGTCTTACCACTTGAGATCTATTCTATTCGTTTGCGGCTCATCTTACTTCTGTTTCACCACCCGAGCCCATGTTGGCCGGACGATGGGTAAGGGACGCGAGCTACAGCATGTTGTGACAATTAGACGCCAGATAGGCTCGAGGTTGGTCTGCATGTGACTTTGTTCATCTTCCACCACCCTCCCACTACAAACTTCGCCATGGACGTTTTCGGGGCTGTTGCGGGTGCCATCGACCTTGCTACCAAGCTTGTTGGCTACATCCAAGCTGTGAAGGGCGCCAAGGAAGACCGTAGGAAACTGTTGCCAGAGATCTCGGTACTCGGAGCCCTCCTTCAAGTTCTGCGCGGCCGTCTTGCAAATTCTGCCATTAATGGTGCTGGGGGTAGCTTCTCGGATCGGTTGGTGATGGCCGGCATTTCAACCCCTCTTCGCGAATGTGAGGAGGCCCTCCGAGACACTGCAACGCGACTAGAGCGCCTCGTGTTGGACACGAGTTCTGGGAAATCGCTTTCGTTCACAGAAATGATGAAGGACATTCGATGGCCATTCCGTCAAGGGGAGGTCAAGACAATGTTGGATCGGGTCGAGCGCCTAAAGTCCCTCGTCTCCCTTGCATTCCAAACGTCGTTGATGTGAGTGAATTTTACCAATGATCGAATTTGAACCTAAAGTATGAGGAACCAGGGAATTCATTGAAAAGGCCCACGATGAACTTGTGGCTGTGGGTCTGAATGTGGAGAAGATTGGGACCACTGCCTCGGCCATTGAAGCGGATCAGAGAGGTGCGTGTCGATGGACGTGATGATGGGTCAAACTATCTAAATTTAATTCTTCACTAGTTCACATGCAGAAAACCGAATCGCTTCACGTCGACCTCCAGGCCATGGGCTGGACACTCCAGGATTCTGCCAACATCATCATGAAAATCGAGAGTACAGTTGCAAGAATGGACAAAGACCGACAAGGTGAGGTTCGAGCTGGGAAATAGCATGCGAGAAACACCTCACCAACATTCGTCTAGACAGACCTCTGAAAGGTCCTCAATGGCTTTCATCACTCGATTTCAGCGGAAAGCATAATGCTGCATTCGAGAAGCGTGCTCCTGGCACGGGGGAGTGGTTCTTGAGCACCCGAAGTTCCTAGCCTGGCAGCAGGGCGAGTATCAGGTACTGTGGTGCCCTGGTGGTCGTGAGTGGTCCCTTGGCATGAGCTTTGAATCTTCACTTATCATTACCTTCCAGCGGGAGTGGGCAAGTCGGTTATGGCGTGAGTACACCTGATGCATCTCTCCCCTCCGTATTCGTCTTACTCCGATTGCTATAGATCAACTATCATTCGCCATCTGCAAGGGAGGATCTCCGAGGACGAGGCCATAATCTACATCTACTTCGATTATACGATAAATACACCACAACACAACTCTTCGAGGCACTCTTGTCGCAACTCATGCGACGGCGGCCAACCCGCTCAGGCATGGAGTCGCTTCGATCGCGGATGGAGGCTGGTCAATCATCCAACACTCGATGAACTAATCAACATCCTCAAGCCGAGGCAGAAGCTTACACACGAGTCTTCATTGTCGTCGACGCGCTGGATGAGACTGAGATTCAGATTTGGGCCCCACTTCTTAGACGCCTCCGCGCGTTATCTGGAATCAGTGTTCTTGCCACATCCCGGGACATCGCGAGATTGCCTCGAGTTGCAGCCAGATCAACGTCTCGATGTCATGGCTGACAAGGAAGACATGCGGAAATACATCAGAGACGCCTGTCGAATTGCACTGGAACTCTCAGTCGGCTGCTGAGGACGAATGCATCTCTTCATGACGAGATTGTCACTGGAGTCATGGAGAAGGCGGCCGGAATGTAGGTGTTCCTATCCCTCAGGTTCCCAATAGTTGTGGTAATTGCTATTGATCTACAGGTTTCTGTTGGCCGATTGCATATGAATTCCTTGGAGAGGAGATCCAGAATCACGAGATCTGCGTCGGGCGCTGACTGAGCTCCCAGGAGACTTGAAGACTACATATGACGAGACGATAGGGAGGATCGATGACAAGACAAGTCACTTGCGCATCATATATTCTCTTGGCTGATGTACGCTGCTCAACCAATGACGATACGTGACCTACAGTATGCACTAGCGGTGGAGGAGGGAATGACAGATATTGACCCCAACGACTCTTCGCGATGAGGATTATCTTATGTCAATTTGTGTTGGCCTGGTCGTTCTACAAACTGGAACAACTGATATGCACCGAAGTGGGGCCATGGGGTTTGTCCGTACGTTGTTACATCAGCCCATTCCATGGTGCATCTCACATCATATCAGACTATACCACACAAGAATACTTTCACAACTGCGTTTCTACGTATCTTCCTCACCCCCCACCTTGCGATTACATGCTTCGGTATATTTCTTTCAGCATCTTCATGCGAATGGCCACTCGATGTGGTGCTGGGAACAGCCCTGAACATTCCTTTTGCCGAGTACGCTATTTTCAGTTGGGGGCAACACGTACGCACACAGTCTGATAATGCCACTGTCCGGGATCTGGCCATGCAGTTGTTACACGATGATTGGAGAGTTACAACAGTTCTTTCCCGCCCCTGTGGTACTCGAAACCCTTCGCAATCCACCTTTGCGCCCATTTTGGATTGAAGGCTTATCTAGAATACCTACTGGACAATGGCTTTGATATCAATTTGAGGGACTCCGAAGGCAACACAGCACTCACTCAAGCAGCCATGTGTGGCCAAGAAGAAGTTATGCGGCTGCTGCTTGCACGAGATGGTGTCGATGTCAATCCAAAGGGTCGGAATGGCACCACTCCACTATCCCGAGCGATTATCCACGGACAACAGGGAATTATGGAACTCTTGCTGGCCAGGCGTGATGTGGATGTCAATTCGCGTGACGATGACGGGATGACGCCAATTGCACACGCAGCAAAACGGCAACACGATGGCATTGTAAAACTACTCCTGGTAAGGGATGATGTGGACATAAATTTGCAAAATTCATCTGGGAGAACATCACTAATGTCGGCAATGTATGGGGGGCGTAGAGCGATCATGCGACTACTGTCGGCGAGAGGCGGTTTGGGCACCAGTTTGAAGGATGGGGGGCGTAAAGCGATCATACAACTACTGTTGGCAAGAGACGATTTGGACACCAGTTTGAAGGATAGCGGTGGCAGGACGCACCTAGCTATCGCAGCGCAATGGAACATTGGTCAAGAAATCATCAAGTCACTTTTGGCCAAAGGCGGCGCGGACATCAACTGGAAGGACCACACAGGCATGACGGCGCTAGCCTTTGCCACGCGCTGGAGCGACGAGGAGGTTGTGAAGCTGTTACTCGAACAAGGCGGGATTGAGGTAAATCCAGTAGATAGGCATGGCCAGACACCCCTTGATTGTGCAGAAAAACTTCCACATGAGGGTACTATTGCTCAGTTGCTCCGGGCAGCAGGCGGTCGCAAACACAGTGAGTTGCAGGTGGAGGCTCAGGCGAGGAGTTAGCCAAATTGTGGGCGTTTTATTTCGCATGCTTTCCTTTGATCTGAGCATGATATTTAAATACAATTGAATCAACCAGCTACTGGATTCTGGACCAATATGCATCCCCAGATTGATATACTTCAAGGTAAGAGCGGCGATATCTAGGTCGGCCGGATCTGGACGTCGACCATCGTGCAGCTCACCGAGTGTGTCTAGAGTGTAGTCCGAACTGATCTAACTAGGAAAGCTTAGCAGATGATGCTGCTAATGCAATGGAGCGCCAACAACTGACTCATGGACACCCGCTGGCCGCATCTTCAACGATCTCACCAAGTCCACCCGGTAAGTGCCCTTCCAAACCCTGATGGCACGCTCGTCAGTACTCGCCTGTCCGTCCCCTGTTATAGGGTGTATCCCCCCACTTATTCTCACATTGTCCGCCTCTCTGAATCCTCCCTAGCCGCGGCCAAAACAGCTCCCTATCAGGAGCAGGGGGATGGGACTATCTGCGACTTGCCAATTAAATTGCGAGACGAGGGGTGTGGCGTCGAAACTGTTGCCAGAACCGTAGTGAGGCCTGCGTCAGGCCAAATTCGACGCCACCCGCTGTTAGACACGAGATCGCAGCTAGTAGTAGTATTCGTGCATGTACACCGCAGGTGGGATGGGGCTTCAAGATGCCTGCAGCCCGACTCAGTCAGACTCGGAGTAAACAGAAATTCAGAGTGTAACTTTAGCCGACGTGAGAATTTGCCCGACTTGCAAACTTTTCACAATCTCATTATGATATCCCCCTCGCTCCCCCACATCTTGTCCTCGTTGTGCTCCCCGTTTCCTTTTAACAATGCCCGAGGCCCTTCCTCTGTCATCGCCTGATAACTGAGCCCCGATCCGACGCGACTTCCGGTCCCCTGCTCATTCCACCCCATCTGCAGGATCTGGCTCAAAGTCTGGCCTAACCAATTCACAGCCGTAGGTTTAATATCACTATCATTTATTGTAGAAAGTGATTGATCATTTGTGTACCTAACACTGCTACTTCCGACTGGAATTCCTGGCCACCTATTGCTCCGCGATCTTTAATCATAACCCCCAGTCGATAACGAGGGCGGCAATGCGTCCTTCCCACTCCCGCAGCTGACGTTGATGTTGTCCGTCAGGGTCAGTTCGACGACTGAGCCAGCCGTGAAGACGTCCCAATCAAGGTAGCAGTTCGATTTGTACGGCTTTCCGTTAACGGTCACGCTCTACAAACCCCTCACGTTAAAGACGAATATCGCCGCATTGGGAGCTACGCACCTGGACGAAGACGTGCCCGCCGGTTCCAGTCGCAGGGTTCCCGGCAAAACCTTTTGATTTGATGGTTGTGGTTTTGTTGAAGGCTGGGTTGAAGAATGATATTTGTGGGAAGTACGAGGAGGAAAGGAGGAATTGGCGCGTTGCGGGTAGAGGGTAGAGCCCCGCAAGATAGAATGCGGCGTAGCTTCCCATCGCACCTGTTGTTAGTTCAGAATACTGCTGCTCATCTAGGCAAGGAATGACTGGCCAGAATCTGGTAGATGAAACGCTTAGTATATACAGAGGAACCTAAGGAATACGCATACCATCGTTTCCAGGAAGCCCGTTTGTTGACGTGTTGAAGTTTTGTGCAATCACTTGTCTTGATCTTTGTGTGCTCAATCCAGGACGGTTGGCATAATGATACATGTAGGGCATTTGTTGAGATGGTTCATCCGTGGGTTCGAAGTAGCCCTTGAGTTTATGGCGCTAGTATTCAAGCACTGTAACGTCAATACCGATTCGCTCACCTGGTCGAAGATGAAATTAAGCCTGGAAACGAATTTATCGACGCCGCCCTGGAGCTCGATCAACCCGGCTGTGTCCTGTGGGGCATACTATGGTGCCATTAAGTACAAAGACTAGCAGAGGGCATTGGCCGAGGGAACTGGTGCCTACCTGCGAATACTGGAAATGGCGTGGAATTTGATTCAGTTGGTGTTGTATATATCAAACCCACAGGGTACTTACAAGAATTGGCGACCCTACGATGGTTCGGAACGATCAGTTCGTTTCGATTGGAAGAATCGGGTGACTCACCCTCATAGAACCCATCACGATTTGCAGCATTCAGGAAACAAGTTGCTTGGGCCGGGTCGTGAATACTACAATGTCTCGGATCCGTGAAATTAAAGGTCCCATCGGCGAATCTAGGCTAATAGGCTCTTTAGATATCATTTGAGGGCCTGTGGAGGCAATCTGTACCTGCATCATTCCCAGGACACCAGGACCTCCAGGAACAGTGATATTCGGATTCCATACATTTGCAAAGTTCCCGGCGCGTTTGGCGTACTGAGTGACGAGGCTAAGTCAAGGAGAACAAATGACACAGGACGGCAGCTACGTACCTTCCGACCATCATCCGCTTTTCCAAGGGCTTTCGCAACTTGTGATATGGCGAAGTCGTTGAACGAGTGCTTAATTAACATGAGAGGGGATGCGAATAGGAATTAACAGAGGTAAACACACCTCGAGCGTCCGGGAGACTTGTTTAGTATTCGCTCCCCCAGCATCAAACATGTCATCAGGAATGTAGTCTGTGAAGAGGTAAGCTTTCCCCAAGATAGAGAATAGCAGGATTACTCACTTAGCTGTTTCCAGATATTGGCTTGACGGCCCTGTAAGTTCCAGTTTGGTGGTTGGATCTCGGCGTCCGCAAGAAGGGCGTTGTATAAATCGGTCGCCGATACATTCAGAGCTGCTGCTTGATCTTGGAACCTAGAAACCTAGATTAAGGATATACATCATAATTCGGGAATCAACATACTTGACGAAGAACTCTCCCAAAATAGGATCGGCATCTTGTGCATAATGGTATCGGAAGGCTTGGTAATCAAAGAGGTATTAGACACTCACTACTGCCTCCTTGGATAAAGTGCATGGCGGTTGCTCCACGACATTCAGGAAGCCAGCCTAGTCACGAACGGCAATGTCAGACATATACAAAGACAAGGGGGAGGTATATAACCTTCATTCTTCTGAATATCTACCATGCCACGGACGATTCTTGAAAAGGTGACGGGGTCGTGGAGGGACATTAGCGGGTATAGCGTGCGGTATGTGTCCCACTATTTGGAATCAGGATATATCGAGTGGGCAAGTCATGGAATCGCACGTTGCAATAAAATGAATCGAAATAAGGCTCGGAGGAGTTCCACTTGGGGTTTTCTCCAGTATCTAAAACACAATGAAACACAATGTTAATAAGGAGAAAGAGCAGCCATAGGATGAAAAACGTACAATCAGCCGGCGAGATATGACTCCTATAGAGCTAGATTGAAATGTTAGGTCACATTCATGCTCGGAGGGGAAATCCGATATCCCACAGATGAATAGAACAATTCAGTGGTTTCCCGAGGAACACCTGTCGTATCTACCTGGACGCGTCCCAGAAGATCGTTCCATTGGGCTCTATTTGCTTGGTGGACCCGCTCAAAGTCGAAATCAGGTATTTCTTCTTCTGCGTTCGCACACGCTTGTGCGCTGGAGATGAGGGAGACACCAACGCGAGCCAAAATGACCGTCTGTTTTCCGCTAGGAGCCGGAGGGAAGGTGAAAAGCGCTCCTAATTGATCTCTAAAGCCTGGAGAACTTTTAGGTGACAGAAGATCATAAGAGAGGGGCAGTAAGAGGTACCGTAATAGACTTGAAGGATATTGGTAGTGCCCCGGACCGGGAAATCCGCGAGCCATACACCATATTCCGTCGGCTTTCCAAGCGTGAAACCTTCGCCCTTAAAGGACACGCATGTAAAAGCACTGTATCGACCTATCATCGGGCTCTTAGAAATGGCTTGTGTGGGAGAGTAAAACTAACCGGGTCCGAAAGAAGCAGCGAAAGAAGCACCACCCATGACCTGTGCAGTGTCGGGGTCCAAGGTCATAACCGGGTCTGTGCTACTCATTTGCCCATCATTGGTTATGTCGACGGCCATGCGCGGGTGGGCCGTCCCGGGTGGGAAGGTGTAACGGTGGAGGGCCGTTCGACGCGTAGAAGTGAGCTCAACACGGATTGAATTTGACTGGAATGGGGGCGTGAGTAAGTTTAGCCAGCGTTTTAGCAGTTATTCTGACCAGGTTGGTGGAAAAATAGCCAGGAGAGGCGAAATCATCGGGCAAGCCTAGATATTGGGAGTCGGGTTAGCAAAGATGGATAGGGTATGACATATGTTACACGCGCCATTGGCCAGAACCCTCCTTAGCGTCTTTCGACCATCTAGGGAGGTTGGGCATTTCTCGAATGAGGAACATTGTGCGAAAGGCCATAATTTGAAGTTCGACAACGGAACAGCCTAAACACATCATCACGCCGAGAGCCCACAGAGGAAATCTGGATCACTTACCCCGCCTGTCCCACTGTCATGAAGCTGGGAGAAACCGGTAGCATTGAAAATCGGATCTCCATCATACCCAGCATGCTGGAAAAGAGTCAGTGGGAAAAATGACCAGGAGGGTGGAAAGTACATTTCCTGGAGAGTCGGTATCCATCCCTGCCTTCACCATTCCATGAGGTAGCGTTGCGCCTGGACCGTATTATGTTCTCTCACGAATCACTCTTTTGGAGGGTCTTACCAGGGAAAACATGGCCGCCATTTGTCGTCCCAATGAAAGGTATCACAAAACTTGCAGGGTCCGATATGGTAGTAAGAGTTTGTGCTTCCGCCGCCGCGAGAGCTCCCAGCAGCACCACCCGTAGGAATTGTTCTCGCCGCATTGTATCTGATCTTTACAAGAAGAGACGATGGTTTCGCATCGTGCATTTGCAGGATTATAAACCCATGGAAGTGGAAGAATTCTTTCCCTATTCTCGTGGTTCCGAGTCAGCTGAGAGGCTATTCCATGCTGGTCGAAGTCGACTATATCCGTTTAAAACACGCTGGTTGTGGTGAAGAAGGCTAGTACAACTGGTGTTTTAGCATGGATTTACGGAATCGGTCACCCGATGGTTGCGCGAACAAGTGAAGACGTAAAGGCCGAAACACTGTTTTGGAAACAAAGTGGGGAAGGACCCCAGAACAGCCCATTCGACCCTGGGACGAACGGAAATCGATCCACTTTTTGGTGAGAGCTAACTGAGTTATAAATAGCCGATTGTGGGGTCGGACCTCTAGTGGGCTATTATGGGGTTCTGGTGGGAGTGCATGTGGCGAGGGGCTAAGCTTCCCCACTGTGCTACGTGCGAACCACCATGTGCAACGAGGTCGGGAACGCGAATAGCAGTGCGCTCGGCAGCGTCTAACTTGAGCTCTATACGCAGCTGGATTCATAGGTTAGGACGAGTTCACACTAGTTGTAGTATGGGTTTTGGAATTCAGTATTCATCTACTATCGCAGTGCATCTACGAGTTCAAAGTCCATTGTATACAATGCTACTAGTACTAGCTGTGGTTGTGTATTCGACCGTACATCAGATTGAATTTTGTTTGTTAGAACTTCAGAAGGCGGGAGTGCTCCGCACCACAACAACTGTGTGCGCTACAGTCGTTCCAGTCTTGTATGCCTGATATGCTTCAACTGCATCAAGCCGGTGGGGAGCAATCTGCCGCTCAATGTTGGCGGCATCCAAACCGGCGGCGGCCGGGGATAGTGATTTGAAAGTTGACTCTAGCACTGAGGCAGGGTAGAAGTAGAACTACGTCGTGTGTCAATAATGGATTATCTATTGATCGCAATAGGCACTTACAGGACCCATACCAGCCTCTTGGTTTTTCTTGTATCCACCAATGACTTCTTCAGGCTCACTCTGAATCTTCCAGGTGTATGTAAGGACATGAGCTTATATCCCGCACTCTTCGCCATCTCCACCATGGATGAGATGGGGACGCGTCCACCCATCGAGGAGATGATAGCACCTGTGGGGGAAAGGATATGTCGGGCTTGCCTGAGGGCGAGCCAGTGGAGGGCGAGGAGGTTATCGGTTGCGACGGGGGGGATGATCTCGGTTCGGACGGGGACATAGGTCGATGACGTCTGGCCGGCATCAATAATGTGAACCGCGTCAATGGGAATATTTGGAAGGTTCTCTGAGGGAGAGGTCAGTACGCCGGAATTCGGCCCATAAATTGTCGCGAACCGTAGATAAGGTCAAACTGTCCCGCCTCTTGCGCGAGGGGAGTGCAAATATCACCGGGCAAGGCTATGAGGTTTTGGATGGTGTGGGCGAGGGCCGGGTTGCCACCAGCTGCCGCCTTTATATTGTGCGTAGCGGCGGCAACAACTGCTGGGTGCAGATCGGTGATAGCAAGCTTCTCGAGATCAAACACCTCGAGCGCAGCTACCGCGTCAAGGCCGCCACCAGTCCCAATGGTAGCAAACTTCTTGACTGTGTTGGTTGCGCCGTGTGCAACAAACGCAGGAACGGCTACGCTTGCCACCCAGTCCCGGCGAGGCTCGGCAACCTTTGGGAGATATGTATACTATGTATGGATAGTAGACAATAAACATCTATCCGATAGTTAGGAAGGCCGCCTTACTTCAGTCAATCTGATTGTGAAATCGGTGGCGATTTTCTTGGGCGCTCCAATGAGGAAGAACTTTCAAGTTGACATCGATCTCAGTAAGACCGGAAAATAGCTCGGGGTTTGTGGTGCTAAAGAACTGGTTAAGGTAGACCAAACCCACGGAGGAGTTGAGCAGACCTTGAAGACATGAGAAACTAAAGCGGCTAGGAATTGGAAGTGATGAGAGGCAGGAGATGACGATGAGGATATGTTCGATTTCCTGCCCCCATTTATACCACTGCACACTCACTGGCACGTAGTAGGAACAAAATATGAAAAGAGTCTGGGGGATCAGGTGTGATAAGAATGTGCGCACTTACAGGGCCGGGGAATGAGTGGCCTCAATCATCTGTTGTATGGCGTGCTTGCAAAAATTGCGGAGAAAGGTAGGAAAACCACAAACACATTGATATGATCAATCACGATATTTGCCTATTCGGGGCGAGACCTATTGCGCTGGTGATCCACCAACGCCAGCAGCGGGGCGCATCGCAACCATATTTTTTCAGGGGCCCAATACTATACGTCAGTGTGAAAGAGATGTCCATGAATAGAACAGATATCGCGATTCAAGTTGGGGTGGGGATAGCGCGGGGAGTAGGCGTAGTTTCACCACAACGCAGCAGCAGGGGTACGAATGGATAGCTTAATGGGGCTTCATATGCAGCGAGAAGATCATGACGTTTCAATCTTCGTGGCGCCTTCCAAGTTCCCTCGCATCAACGCTTGTCCGGAATCAACCATCGAGCGGAAATAACGATGGAACCCAAAAAAAACATCACAGGGTGGGAGCTCTGTGGTATTCCCCCAGAGCGGGGCCGAGCTTCGCGAAGGTTTTGAACACCCAGTGCCACGGCCGCCGGGCTGATTGGCCTGTGGTCATTGACAAACTGATAGAAACACCAATGGCTGGAGGGATACGTACAAGCCGTCGAGTTTGGATCCCCTAAAAATCAATCCGATAGAGCCGCGTTTCCAGGCCTTCATTTGCAGGGCTTGGTACTCGAAAGAAAGTTCAAGAAGTTGGTACCGGAACCATGATGTGCCCCACGAGTTATTTATTTGATGTTATTGGTATTTAATTGCAAAGCCATCCAAGTTCAACATCCAATAATTCTTATCAATTGACATCGTAACCGTTATCAGCGCTGACTCATGACCACACTCATCATGGTTATATGATGATGTCACGATCGACGTTCACCATCCGATGGAAGATTAAACAGTATGACTGCACCTGTGTACTTCTCTACTTTGGTACGTGAGCATGTAATTTGGGATGTTGACAAGTTTTGATACAAGAAATTTATCATAGGCGGATTTGGGTTGGGTTGCCGCGGAGTTGTCGCACAGCAGCAGTTTGCGCCCATGTACTACCCGAATCTCCTTGGAATTAGACGGCTGCATTTGACTTTTACCTGGTCCCAACCGAGGAACTGCATACGAAAATCCCCACTCTGAAGCGGTTGCCGGTCCGCGGGTAATTATTCTCACAAGTACCTCCATAGATCTAATGGTTGGTAGTATCAGGCGAAGGCTACTATGACCGTCCAATTCAAGCGCAAATTTTAGTGATTGTATAAATACTCGCCATCCCGCGAGCAGATTTCCGATTGTCCCTAAAATGCCCTTCACCCCCAGCGATCCCAAGTTCAGGAATTACGGTCATAGTCCCCACCCATCAACTGACTCTAACAAAAACTTTCAAGACATACCAATTGACCCAGAACATCAGGAAATACGAGTATTAATAACGACTAACCACGAATTCCCAGATGGAGGTCTGAGGGCATGGACGGTCGTATTGGGCTCCTTCCTCACACTCTTCTCCACCGTTAATTCCTATGTAAGTGCTTTACCTACAACAGCATAATTCCATGCTGAAGGTCTGCCAGGGGGTGTATCAACATTATTACCAAGAAACTATGCTCAAGGACACCCCGGCGTCTATAATTTCCCTCATCGGTGGCATTCAACTTTTTATGTTGTATTCTCTTTCCCCAATCATTGGGAAAGTGTTTGATGCACATGGGCTGAAGGTAAACAAATAGTCTCCCCGCAACCCGAAAAAAAAGCTCACAGCATTCTTGCTTAGTATATCCTCCCCGCCGGCACCTTCATCTTTGTTCTCGCAATTATGATGATTTCCCTTTGCGAAGAAGGGAAAGTGTATCAATTCTTTTTGGCACAAGGAGTCCTGTTTGGAATCGGAAACGCTCTGCTGTAAGCGGTTGATATGCCCAACCCATTTCCGCCCTCTGATATGACCAGATTTACCCCAGCATATGCTGTGATTGGTCATTGGTTTAAAAACCGCAGGTGGGTTTGCAATCCTCATACAGACGTGAAAATAATTCTCCATAGGGCATTTGCGATTGGGATAGTTGCGTCTGGTGCCTCGGTTGGAGGCATAGTATATCCAATCATTCTCCAAGATCTCATCCCTCGTGTGGGTTTCCCATGGGCGGTTCGGGTCACCGGATTTTTGACGCTTGCATGCCTCCTCATTGCTTGCTCAACAATGCGAACGCGCTTGCCCCTACAAGGCAAATGTTCGTGGAAAAGGGTTGTTGATTTAAATGGTTTCAAGGACCCACGCTACTGCTTTTCGACCATTGGCGCATTCTTGTAAGCTTATCACGCATGATACAACAACATCTGATCGCATTTCTCAGCAACTTTTATGGCCTATATATCCCGTACTTCTACATCCAGACGCTTGCCGATAAACATGGTCTTTCCCACGTGCTGGTCAGCTACTTGTTTGTATTGATAAACGCCCTCGGGATACCCGCCCGTGTTATTCCAGGTCTGCTGGGAGATCGGATTGGAAAGTGAGTTTGATCTAGGGCTCCATGATCTTGTGGTGTTTCCTAAGCGCATTTTCAGCTTAAATACACTTATACCCACTAATTTTATATCCGCCATACTTTGTTTCGCCGTCTGGCTCCCATCACGCTCGGCAGCAATGGACGTGTCGTTTGCTTGCCTCTACGGCTTATTTTCTGGTGCCATGCTTGGTTCCTTCCCTGCGTACATATCTGCCATCACTCCAGTAGAAGTCTTAGGCGCCAGGCTCGGTATGTGAACACCCTGCCCGTCCCTTACATACTAATTTTGGAGACAGGTTCGATTTATTTCGTGCTCGCAATCGCCACGCTTATTGGAACGCCAAGTGCTGGTGCACTCGTCAAAATACCAGATCAAAAACATTTCAACTCGCTTATAATTTTCACTGGTTTCCTCCTCCTAATCGGGGCGTTCATGTTTACGTTTGCGAGAGTGAAGCATTCCAGAAAATTATGGGCGAAAGTCTAAAGAAAAAAATTACGCCTAACTGTACCATACCACCTTGTGAACAATACTGTACCACCCAAAGTTCCGAAATATCTGCCGAAATATCACACACCTGCGTTCTGGGCTATTTTTATTGCCAGGAAGATATAGTGATTACATATTGATGATAGCTGCCCTTTTCCTCACACCCCATTCGTCATTTGCCCAGCGTGAGCTCAAGCGCATGCTCAAAGTCGATAATGATGTCCGTAATGTCTTCAATGCCCACGGATACCTAAAAGTAAACCTAGCGTCAACTATGTTTGAAGGCCACCGAAATCTCAACGTACCCGAATTAAATCAGGGGACACTCCCGCGGACAATTGCTCTTCAGGCGTCAATTGTTGGTGGGTGGTGGTTGCCGGATGAATTACGAGTGTTTTTGCATCACCTGTGATGGTAAATTGTTTGGTATACCTAAGGAAATGTTGATCCCACCCACCGACATTGGCCAGATTACTTGCGAGCTTGAGTTTATCGACCACGTCTCTACCGGCATCGGCATCACCCCTCACGCCAAAACTGAGAACGGCACCCCAAGTATTTTTGCGCAACAGCTGTTTTGCCCGCTCATGATGAGGATGCGAGGCCAGCCCCGGGAAAGACACCCAGGCGACATGGGGATGCTGCTCCAACCACCTAGCGGAGAATCAGAGAAGGAAGTTGGAACATATATCCATGATACATACCGGGCAAGCGCGAGAGCGTTATCGCTATGCCGCTATTGATTGGTGCCAGTCAATGAGGCATCGGCTTGCCAGATGAAAGTCATACCTGAGCACGAAGGCTGAGTGTTTCAAGACCTAAATTTGGTTGAGTAGGGTGTGAGTATATCTATTGGATTCTTCGATCGTCCATGCTCGCCTTGTAACAATAGCCAGCCGGCGAACGGGTTTAGTGTCATGCCAATGTCTCGCATCAACTCAAGTCGCATTTTTACAGCAAACGCCTTCTTGCCAAATTGTTCGACATATTTCAAACCGTGATATCCATCTGTTGGCTCGGTGAACGCGGGGAATCGACCAGATTTGACCCAATCAAAATTCCCAGAATCAATCACAACTCCAGCTATGGTGGTCCCATGACCGCCAATCCATTTTGAGGCGCTATGAGCTGTGGGAGCATCTGTGTCAGGTAGTTTGCGACAAACGGCGGATCGTAAAACCAACTAATTATATCTGCGCCATAGGTGAAAGGCCTGAGAAAATAACCTATACAGTTATGTGTCTCTGAGTTCCAATGACAAATTGAAACACGACGTACCACCAGCACCAAAAGTGTTATCTAAGATACATATATGTACCTTTAGTCTGCCGCAAGTCGTGAAAACTGTGATGACTTACCAACTATTAATGGAATTCCGTGGCGATGGGCCACCTAAACCGCGTGAAATCACGAGTTATTGAAAAGTCGTGAAACAACCAACCTGAGCAAGTTCTGGTATCGGCGCAATATTGTACTTGGGATTTCCAATGCTTTCAACGAATATAGCCTTGGTTTTCTCATCAATTGCGGCAGCAAAATCTTCGGGATCATCACTTGACACGAATTTGACATTGATACCGAATTTGGGGAGAGTTACTGGTCAAGATGTGAGTAAGAGTGACGCAGTGTCACATTCAGAAGAGCCAATTACTCTTAAATTGATTGTATGTCTAGGAAGGAGGGATGTTAGTGAATGTGATTCTAGATCGGATGACCCACTCCTCCGAAAAGACATGTGCTAAAAAAAAAACAGGGGTCGGGAACAGTCTGGGAAACAGAAGAACATGCTCACGATGACACGATGTTGTCCCCCGCAACAGCAATGGTCCCGATGGCCATAAACTGCGCAGTAAGACCGCTTGAAACTGCAACAGCGGCAACTCCACCCTCGAGTGCGGTCATTCGGGCTTCAAATACATCCTATAAGGGTTTAAGAAGATCAAACTGTCAAATTTTAGAAGGGCCAAACCAGGGTGGGATTGGACATCCTGATGTTACATCATAGGTTGAATGATTCTGAAATCTTTTGAGGCAAAACCTTACCGAGAGTACACATTCCCCGTGTCTTTGAAGGTGAAGAGATCGGCTGCATGCTGTCCCCGACAATGAGACAGCAAGTTCACGCAATAGATGCCCCAAGCCTACCTTTGAATTATTAAACACGAACGCAGATGAGGCGTAAATTGGGGGCGCGCGAGATTTGGTTGTGGGGTCAGGAACTTGGCCTGCATGAAGCTGAAGTGTATCGAATTGGGGCTCTCTGCCAAAGGCCAGTAAGCGAAAGACGCGGCTGAGATGGTGATTTTCCTACGCGTAAAATTCAGGAGATTGAGCAGTCATGGTTTTTAGAATCGGTCGAATTGAAAATAAATTCGCGCCTTTTGTATGATCCAGGCGACACGGCCCTTCGCCCTGCAGGTCGGCGTTTCCCCAATACTCTGATCAAAGGGGATAAGAGGCGACCGAAAATTTCGGGAACGCGCCACCAAATGTTGCCCAAATAATGTCACTGCATGGAATCCGAAAGACTACGTCGAACAAAGTTCCCGTTGAGATACCATGAGGCTGGAAGACGAGAACCTTGAGGTGCAATCATATGCATCGCGATTTCGCAAATCGGTATGTACAAGGTGTCAAACGGGTATGGGTACCGAATATACATCATAAATAACAATGAGCAGGCGGATTTTCGATTTCGAAGCCATAAGGAAGTAGGCTGCGGTGAGAAGGTGGCAGAACAAGCCTCGAGGACCGGGGATGTGTGATCAATGGAACATTGAGTAATATTGATCAGTGATGCCAGAATTTCAACCACGAACAATAATAGACAACAACCCGCCTGCGGTTACGTAATGCCTAAGCTCAACTTGCACCATCTTGATTTCTATTGATTCGGATACTAATCGAGCGCCCATCCCCCCTCCCCCAAGTATCTAGTACCTTGAGACCGTATCGATTATCGGGCACCAACCCTGGAACCTTGTAATTTATATTGCACGCTATCTGAGTCATGGTAGGTAATCCTTATCGCAGATTTACCTCCAGGAGTCAGGCTCTGGGTTTAATGTACCTGTGATTCGGAGTATCTTCTGTACTTTGGTTGGACGTTATTATGGAATAGGGCTAAGCACAGGCGGCGATCGTGCGCACCCTTGCTGTACTACAACAGCATTGGAAGCATCATGAAAGTCCCTGAGGTCTGATGTTCGATTTCGAGAGGACTTGATACCTATCCGAGCCAACGTAGATCAGGAGATAACCGGGCCACAATGTCCAAATGTTACTTAACGTTCGTGGAAGCCGAACACTTCAGTCGCTTGACACTGACAGGAGGTTCTTGACAAGTGTTCCCCGCGCTCACCCCACTTCGAATTCGAGCAGCACATGTCAGGTCCTAGAATCTCCCAGCTGCTAGTACTGTAGCTGGTGATTGGTTTGGGTGGGATGCTACTCTGCATTCGATATTTGTTGTTGTCCTCCATGGGTAGTAAGACTCAGCGTACGCGAAAACACTTTGATTGTTCGCCTTGTATTCACCGTCTCCGGTAGTTTGGGGTTGAGTTTACGGATATCAGGGGCGATACTCATGGGGCATCCATCCATGGGTGGTTAGATGAAATGACACAAGAGGAAATTGGAATGTTTCTTGTCGATTTTAGGTAAAGATACAGATATCTACCCGCAATTCGCTCTATCATCAACAATTTGACTAAATAAAACACAATGGATTGCTTGGTTTTCGGAATCGCTGGAACCGATTATTCTTCGGAAGTACATCGGACGTTCTTGACTCCGCCCTGAATCCATGAAATTTGGATTTGTGGAGGGAGAAAGTCCTGTGGAAAACTGATCTCGTACCATTGATCCGTGGGTTTCGAGCTTTCAGTTGCAGGGAGACCTGATACCCCCGGATATCTCATGTTAGAGTCGAACCTGTTAGAACCTACTGCTGTTGGTTGATCTTCCCGCAAAGTGAAAATGGGCGTTTCCGAGCAAAGTTAACATCCAAAGTATAAATTCATAGAGTTCGGCCTACCTAACTAACCCTAGACCCAGAAACATCCCTCCTCCAACCACCAACACAACTTGCAACATGCCTTTTGAGTAAGTATCCCCTTGACTAAGAGCGTTGAGCTATACTTACTCTCCTCAGCACCACAAATTCTGAGCTTTTCTCTGGGCTTCAAGAAGTGGATGTTAACTTCGAAAGCTTTTTCCTGATTGGAAAGCCCCAAAAAATACAGCCAGACTTCAAGGTCCAGCTTACGGAGGTAGGGCTGAATTCGCTTCAAGTGATTCGAATCCATCATTAACGACTTCAAATAAGTATACGTACCTGCCCAAGGTTGCTGAGCCTCGGCGCGACTGGGTGGCCAGCGTTGCTGTCCCAGCATTCGTTGCGCATAGCTCTTCAAATACTGTCAAGAGGTTTGCCACCATTGGCACAGGAAGCGGCTTAGATGCTGTTGCGGCCCTGGAGGTTTTCGATCTGGAAAAACTGGCGATTACCGATCTTCACCCAGCAGTCGTTGCAGCTGCAGCTCGGAATATCAGGACTGCCACCAGCGGTCAAGCGGCGACTTCAGAAGCGGTGGGGAACCTCATTGCTGCCCCCGGAGATGTGTGCGCACCGCTGAGTAACCAAGGTCCATTTGACCTTATTTATGGTATGCGACCTGGCAAAAACGTCTTTCAGCGATCTAATCCGGGATTCCAGAAAATCTACCAAATATCCCAATAGACGCCACTCATATCATTGATGCTGGCCAAACATCATCAACCTACGTTCCACAACGGCAGGAAACAATCCCCAATATTGCAACAGATAACCTACTTGCCCTTCATTGGATCGCCCTTCAGCAAGCGAAGCACCTCCTCTCCCCTACTGGAGCTATTCTTTCCTCCATTGGTGGGCGTGTCCCAATATCCGCGTTGATCTCGATGGCCAGGAGCGCCGGATACAATGCGCATGTCCTCACCTACACTTGGAAAATTCAGAGTGAGCCCGAGGAGGTGATCGGTGGGTACAAAAATAATGAAGAGACTGGCTTGGGCCCTGTAAGCTTTTTTGAGCCAGTTTCTTGTTCCTAATCTCACCCGCCGGTCATATCCAGTTCTTCTTCTACCCCGCATCCGTCCTCGAGTCGACATTCAGACACCTTTCACCTGCTGCTGCTGGTTCTGATGCGGAGTCGATCGAAGAGAAGCTCATTCCATATCGCTTGGATGCTTCTTCTGCATACCGCGCTCATAAAGCTGGTGCAATCATTGGCCATACGGTAGCCGTAATCAGAAGTATCAGGCCAGTGGACTGATTTGCTGAGGCTCTGTACCTGCAAATAATGTCCCCCTTGTTCCCTGGACCTGAATGTAAATATCATGTAGAATATCTTCCGGCTAGAACGGGTTGTAGGCTCGTAGCATATCCAATTGGATTTTAGGGTTTTGATTGATAGCACGATTGATGAAATTTAGTTTATTGATCAAGGGGATACCAAGGCCAAGTGTTGATACTGCCAGTGTGCTTCTACGTACTGACTTGAGATCATGATCAGTTGTTCGACTCCTAATGGGCCTCGGAACGTACAATTATCATCAAACCAACTTGAACTGTATATCTGATCCTACCCGTCGCCCTGGTCTCCAATACCCAGAAATAATCTTGGGTTTGAAGCCCGAGATTGAACGAAGTTAAGTGTTTGGCAAGTGTTTGACCGTTGACGTTGTCAACATCCACCAAACCCATGCTCCATTCATTTGGTAAGCACAGCGTCTCACGCTAGTCAAACATGTGCATGAAGCCTCACTCAGGCTGCGGAATTGGCACACGTCCGGACTCTTTCTCGAACTCGGAGCACTCGCATCCTCAAGATAATCTGGGGAACCGTAAGAAATGGGCAAAAACACCAAATCGAATAAGCAACGACGTGCAGAGGTATTGTTATCAGCAGCACAAATCACGGTCGAGATACTACATGATCTGTGTTTCAAATGCGCAGTCGGAGAGGATTGCGCAGCTCACTTTTATGGATCTTCCAAAGTCCCCGCTGTGAGTAGGCTTGTCTTGACGGATGCATAGGCGACGTAAAGAGCTCATATGGAGTCGTTGAGGCGCTAACTATGACCGTTTTGCGCCCGGCAAGCTTTTCTTTTGGTCACACAGCTTTGGAAAATACAATCCTGGTCGAGGACCCAATGCACTACTACCGGAGTGGCCAGAATCTTGTCTTCATCAATCCAGCATTCCAGGGCGGGAAAAACTGGTGTATGATCACTCTCACAGTCGTGGACAGCGATTTCCCATTTCCCATTTACCGATGTCTTCCACAATCACTTCCCCTACCATCATTATCCTTCCTCATCCTGCTGAAACTAGAAAGCTGGGCCGAAATCCCGCTGCTAGGAACTAAAACGAAACGCACCAGCGCCAAAGCTGTGGCAAAACTGCTGAAAATCAACCCTCCGCAGGACGCTGTTCACACTGAGTTCACAACTTTTGGCGAGTGGACTCTGGAGTGGTTTGAGGTCGTGGTGAAGCGATATTCATTAGTTGCCCCTGATGTTTGCAGTCGATGGAAGTTGCATTTCAAAAACATCTTCCAGTCTGTGGATCTCTGGACCAAAGCGGTAGAATCCCCGAAGATTGAACCCATGTCAATGGACATCGAACAACTGGACGGCACAGAGAGTACCTTGGGATCACAGACTCATCTTCACGCCCCCAGTATTTCGTCAGCACCATCGTCAACGACGTTATTATCACGAACGCTCCCCGCTGTTACCGAGCCCGCGAAATTCCAGTACCTCAATCAGGTCGAAGTAGTCATGCTTGCCGCGAAGAAGGCGATCGCCCAGCTCGCAGAGATGGAATTGCCATGTGCCGTCTTTGGCGGCCTAGCATGTCACCTTTATGGGAGTTCTCGCATTCCAAATGTATGCCTGAAGCGATCGTTTTATGTGTATTCTGACGCTAACGCATCAAGGATGTGGACCTTTTAATCTTACAAGAAGGCATGGACCAAGAACACATCAAGGCCTTCCTTGTAGCCGGTGACCCTGCGCATTTCTTCCTTAAGCCATCAAAAGACCCAGAAGCCACATACAGGGTCCTCCACTATCGCCTGGGCGATTCAATGTACACGGCAGCGAAAGGGACCTGCAAGGTAGACATCCTCGTCCCTGGCATCTTGCATCTCCCATACGTCGATCCCCACCGTCTGACGTGGGTGAACAACGTCCCACTGATTCCGTTCAGCCTCCTGCTTCTCCAGAAGCTACAAGGCTGGGACGACCACAGGCACGCGGAGGAGGTTTTCAAAAGGGTGCGGCAGGAAATAGACGTGGCTGATATCAGGGCGCTCCTCAGCCTAGAGTATATCGTGCCTCTCCGGTTCACACGACCTTGGTTAGATACTACTCTCTTCAGTGAGGAGTTCCGGGAATTGTCAGTAGCAAGGGTGAAGGACCTCTGTGCGGCGTTCCCGGACCTTGCTAAGGACTGGACTCTCCTTGGCTTTGACGTGACTCCCAGGCTACTATTTGGGTCCAACTATACACCTTACTATGCATCTCAGCTACCATAGGAGCGCCTGAGCGCGGACGATACGTTCCATATGTACATTAAACATTAGGCATTTGTATGATAACACATGATAAGTAAGCGCTTTTTATACCCTCGTTATTGAGTAAGGCTTGTCCAATGCCCAGAGCGGCGTCGGATCGAGCTGACGCTTAGCTTTCCCTTGACCTCTCAGCTCGTCCTACTGTCGTTCAGTCACAGGGACGAGGATGGACAAATGAAATCGAATCTGGCTGGGCGTCCCGCTAAGCATCCTCTTCCGTACGAACCGCCGAAAGCAGGCCAACACGAGAGCGCCACCACATACACACCATAATTCCGACCCGCCACAAATAAGCTATGTGTTCTCGATTGAAACCTACGCGGGGGATGATCACCCACAGATGTTCCTAGTCCCAAAGACGACGACTCGAATCCCCACTGAGGCACGGTAGAAGGGTGCCACACATCCGTAATGGAATGGCATTGGCCATAGGTAACATACAGATGCAGCAATCAGGGCATGCTGTAAGAAAATGCAGGTGCCTGCGACCCGGCCCGCCGGGGAATCTTGAAGAAGGGGAGGTAACAGGCAAAAGGGGCTCAGGTGTGGGGTTTCCGAGCGAAAAAGATGGCACCTCCGTCTAGTTTAATACCAGAACAAGAGAAACCCCGATCAACCAAATCTGTTTTGACTGTTGGAACTCCAAGATGTCGAAGATGCCAGGTTTAGAAATTGACAGGCACGTCCGCATAGCTCCCGTTTGTCGATTCGGCGATAATCAGAAAGTGACACTTAGGAGCAAGTAGGAGGGCTAGATATTAATTAATGGGGCACAGAGGCACCAGTAAACCTACAGAAAGAAGCACCCTATAATTATTATGCACGTCAATCAAAGGAGAATCAGAAACCAGAGCCCGAGGGTAAGGAATCGGTTGGTGCCCCGGACCGGTGTTGAGCCGAGTTGGAAACCATCTAGAAACGATTCCTGTCAATATAGGTGATAAAGGTAGCAGTAGGGGGCATATGATACCAAAAACGCCAACATCAATGGGTATATTAGGCCAACGACAGTGGCGGCACTTGCATTATTCTCCAAGACGCCAAGGAATGACTGAGAAATGTCGCACCTGCACCGGCGGAACTGGGGCTCGGGGCCAAGGCTGGGCAATATTCCATGCGACCCAAGGCCACGGCATACGCTCAGGCTTGGGTGCCACTGTTGGATGAAAAAAATTCATTGTCTGGAGGGAAGACGTTAATCGGCCGACGCTGGACAAACCTGCTGGAAGCTAAACAGTGTTGACGGCAATGGCTGGGAAAGTGGAAAAGCACATGAGATCGAACTGGGGGATCAGAAATGAATGCAAGTGCCTGATGTATAGGTTTTTACGAACACTTGTCGCATTATCGCCGTTCCGCATGTGTTGCAGTAGCCCTCCGAGGTTTCCAACATACGCTTTCTGCAAAACAGGCAAGCCAAGGATTGAATCGAATGAATTTGGGCAGCCTCTCCGATACGTGTCCGCAGCCCTTCTGAGTAAATTCGGTAGGCGGGAACGCAGGGAGTCATGCTAACTTTGTCGGCGGTGTTCAAGAGGCTTGGACAAAGCGGATGATATCAATAGGGCAGAGTGCACTGGTCATGCTCGTAGTGTCTTCGTCACTCGATCCTGGAGTACCATCCGATGGGTATTTGTCCAATTGATAGAATGCACACTTGAGTACATGATGTAGATTTCAAGCATGACAGTCCAAAATAGACGCACAGAATAGAGTGGTGACGGAATTGTCACCTGTCATGCATCATGTGGAGATGTGACACCGGGGTAAATAGTAATACTATTTTATGCACAATATCATCAATACATTCCATGATCTCGACGGTGCTCCCTTCTCGGCCGCTAGGATGTTGCTGGAACAACCGTTTTGTGCCATAGAGGTGTAGCTGCGACACAAACCAGGCAAATTTAGCTTGCCATTGGGAAAAGGCTAGAAGTTTCTGGCAATTTCTCTTTCTTGCGTTTCGAAACCATCAGGAAAATGGAAAAATCCTGTAGAATGGCCAGATTTACATAGCCTGTGTAGCCAGTAGAGGGCTACACAGGGTTTCAGTTGGCTCTGTAGGTCATTGTAGGGAGTATATTATTCATAGTAGCATCACAGCCGATGTAATAATAAAAATACAGTTTCAAAAAAATTTGTTGTTCTATTGTAAAAAAAAAGCGCACGAGTAGTAGATAGGGTTGAGCACCGGCAAACCGTGGTAGCATTCAAAAAGCCACCACCGTACCCGCACCTATGAATACCGCACCTGCAACGGGTGCAGGTACGAAGCCGCACGATTTCACCACGGGTTTCCTAAATACCCGCGGTGGCCACGCGAGCCGCGGTTCATGCCCCCAACTTTGGCCTCGCAATGTCGTTGCACATGTCAAATGACACGGCGAACATGATCGCGAGGGTGGAGAGGAGATAGGTGAACCAGGAGCTGGCCGTCCGCGGGTGCGTGCATGAAATCGCTGGTACATACCTAGTAACACCTACCTTACATGCTTAAAGTTTGCCTGTTTATACCGTTTTCGTTTGCGAGTTGTTTGTGGGCCATCGTTCACGATCACTTGCGATCGTGTGTCATTTTCGTTCGCGCATTGTCTGCATCCGCCGTTCATGTGTCGTCTTCGAGCCGCCATTCGTACGCCGCCTGTGAGCCATCATTCATGTGTCATCTGTGAGGGCTGTTGTTCATGCGTTATCCGTGAGCCGTCTGCGAGCCATCATTCGTTATCCGTCCATCGTTTACCAGATGTGGACCATCGTTTATGTGGAGCCGTCGTTTCTGGTATTGTCTGTGAGCTATGGTTCACGATCGTTTGTGATCCGCCTACTATTGTGACTTGTTCACACTGGCATGTGAGTCAGGCATGGCCTGCATGCATGTGGGTGAGTTTGCGGGCTTGACTTCTCCCGTTTGCGAGAGGAGGCAGGCCAACGATTGGTAGTGTGTGGATGCGAGAGCCGGGACTTGCACGAGCAGTTGTGCATGCGGACGTGAGCTCTGGGTATTGGTCGCGATCTGGGTGTCGTCTATGGTGTAGGTGTGGGTACAAGTCTGTACAAGTTTGCACACATGAGGTGAGATTAAGAGTACACAAAAAAATGCTTACCTGGCGGGACATTTCAATCGCACTCAAAAGCGCAAGCATCCAGGAGACGAGGGAAAATCACTGCAAGTGCTTTCAAACTCCGCTTTAAATGACAGCCACCACCGTTGGCGTGGTTTTGTGGCTTGCATCTCATATCATCACAACATCTACGCATCATCGATGGCCTAGATGCTGCACATTTCAACCGTAGAGTTGCTCTAGGTAAGTGGTGTCGTCTCGCACCCGCTGATGAACATTCGATGATATCAAATCTACCTACAGAATTTTTTTGTTCAGTGTCCTGGACTCCTGCAGCACCACGCCGCCGGGCCTACTCACTCACATATCATGCAACATATCGCGTTCCTGCATGCATGCCCATGAATGGCTCATGGACCGCATTACACACCTGCGTTGTGCCTTATTCCCTCTGCCCAACTACGACGGTAAACCTGCACCTTTATACGAGGTATGTCGTATTACCCCACCCACCAATGGTACTGAACGTTCAAACCCCCACCCCTAGAAAAATTTTGTTCAACACCTCAAGCCTTCTCGCACCCCGCTCCCTTGCCTACTCCCTCCACCATCCACGCCCCACACGGTACATTCTCACCTACATACGTCCTGAAAGTGAGTGTCCATATTTATTAATAAATTCCTACCACATAGGATTTTGTTTAGCGTCAGGCCAGACCCTCGCAGCCTCGCCCCACCCCCAATTGCCCACCGCACTCCACGCGACAACGCATACCCGCACGGATGCCCACCGAACCATTCACGGACCTTACTGTTTATGTAGCACCCCTAAATTTTGAGGTAACCAAGTCGGAAGGGGAGGGTCTGATTCTCTCGGATATGTGGTCGAATAGCTCCTTTGGATACATTTCAGTATGTGCCTAGACCTCAAAATTTAAAATATACAATTTGTTGCATTGCCTACCCTCGTTTACATATCCTATAAGAACTATAAGCCTACCACAATGCAAGCCTACGGCTATCTATGGAGGGTAGTATATAAGTAAGGCTGCCTACATATCTCTACATACTGGGGACTTACCTACCAGCCTAAATTCCCTACCGAGGCTTGGTAGGTCTATGTAGGCATGTGACATTTTCCTGATGACGGGCTGTTGGAGATCCAGAATTGCCCTCTGGGTTACGTTTGGCCATTGGTGTGTGGACACGATTTGAGCAGGGGCGGGTAGGGGATCCGCTGTGCCGTCGTATTGGTCACACATAAGCACATGCTGCAGGCCAACAGCTCAGATGGGAAGTCGATTTTACATACTGTACCATTTCATTCAGTTCTTACAGGGCTGTGACCTGTGACATGCTGTACGAAATTTTGGTTTCGCACAAGCCAGTTGCGACCGGCGACACCTTATATATTTCGTACAGGTACCCAAAAAAATTCGTACAAATGCCGATGATATTGAGTTTGAACCTCATGCCAGCCTAAGTTCCCCTCAAACAACTCAAGAATTGAGACAGGGGGGATGTCAAAAAAAGACAAGCTGTCATTATAATGCAAAAAACTTCTGGAATTATTGCGACAATGAAAACTCGGATCTTAATTTAGAATAGCCCATTTTCGAGCCCTAGGTTTGGTAGATAGCACATATAGATTAGACGGTGAAAAAAAGCGGTTTTGGGGGCCTAAAAAAATTTTGGATTGTGGATTCGTACAACCGCTTTGTGACCCGGGACACTGTGACAATTCGTACAATCTGGGGGGGCCTGTGACCTGTGACCGACGAACTGAATGAAATGGTACAGTAAACTGCGGATCCGGAATCGAAAGGTCACAGAACCACTCAGCCGCGAACGCTCTTTGTCTGAAATCCACATTCCTCATGTTCACCTTGACCGCGCCCGAGCTCAAGCAACAAGGCAATGCATTTTTTAATTCAGGTTCTCTGGTCGAGTAAATACCTTTTTCTTCAATTATATCCCCTTTAACGCGAACCTGGTGCTAGGGCTGCTCGATGTTTTACTCAGGTAAGCGCAGCCTAAACGTTAAACTTCAATAATTAGAAGTCTCATTCCCGTGAAATCTAGGCCGAAATCACGAATTCCACAGACCCCGTATACCCGTCTAACTTGAGTGCTGCATTGTACGAGATGGGAGATTACGCTGCCAGTATGGACGCGATTGTCCGCGCGTGGTGCCTTTTATTCCGCGACGAAAATCAAGCCTCGGAACGTCTGGCACAGCGCCTATCTGTCAGGTTAGCGAAAGCGCTTTGTCATGGCGCGCGTTGCGGATCCATTACACACGCTATGGTCAATACTCCACCGAACCAACGCGCTATTGCAGAGCTCTCGCGCAAAACTGGAGACGGGAGCGTGTGGGATGAATGGAACGTGTTGGTTGACGGCTATGGAAGTGACGATTGGGGTGAAATAGCCCGCCAGGCGAAAATCAGCCTCTCTCAACTTCCAGTGTTTCGGCGTGCAGCGTGAGTGCGATCTACTATATGCGTGAAAATGCTCGACTAAGGTTCACCCAGGCGCCCGTCGCGTGAATATTTTACGGTAGCTAGCCTTTCGCCTCTGAAAATATTTCAGTGCTTTATCATATCGTCAGATTGGGCAGGATAACCCGATGTCGCTGCTTGACGACTGGGGTCCACGGCCAGAATACAAGTCGCCTATTGATCTCAACACATTTCCAAAAAGCGAGCTTAAGGAGCTTTCATTCCTTCTGGGAGGAGCCGGTGATGGTCTGTCCACCCCTATTCTGTCATATTCCCAACTCACGAATGAATTACACAGCTCGACATGCATACTCGACCTTGATTGGCGCCGAACGCGCATATGCTCTGCTCCCGCGCAGCAAGCGAAGCTCGTTCCAGCTGCATATTACCCTCTTGGACATACACCCCGCGCCGCTTGCTCGCGGCCTCTGTATGATGCTTCTTCTCGAACAGCTATTAAATGTGGGCAAAAATGATGCCATTGAGAAGGCGGAGATCCTGGCAACCATTTTCTACACCTATGTCGCTGTTGTGATACCTAGTTATTGCGAAAAAAGGTTCCAATCAATTACTCTGCGCGGAGACCGGCTGACCACCTCTGACAGACTTCTTTCTGTTATGAAAGACTTGGTAACCAGACTCGCCGGTACCCCTCCCCGACTACCCGCTTGGATCCATGTAAACGCGGAGGCTATTGATCGCGTCACCGAAATTCTACGTTTTTGGGTTGACTTGCCATCCTGCGGGGAGTCCAAGACCTCTGATGTACTCGTGGCCCACGAGCTTAAAACCACTGATGATCATTTTGAGGAGGCACTCAAGAACCCGAGTGTGTCGAGCACGTTTCGAGATACGATCAGGCACAACCTCGATCAGGCACGAAAAAATATTCTGGACATGATTGCAAGTGGTACACCGGAGCAGCTCGCGATGACAAATTTGACTCCGCCGCCGCGTTCGGCGTCCGCGGCGGTGAAGCGGGAGTATGAAGAACACAAGAAACTTCTGGTAGACACAATGGTGGAACAAAGCCTGAGTAACATTGGTGATATGGGAATAGAGAAACTTTGGTATCAGATAACGAAGGTATTCATGCCGCCGAGGGCCCTTTGGTCACGCCATCCTCGGTTCGAGTCTTACCAGCAAATGGGCTTCGGTACGAGGGATAATCCAGATCCTCGGTTCTCTCAGGTACGTTTGATTTTGCATTTGGTGGCGGAGGCTGATACCATGTGGCCTTGTTCGCAGATCAATTCTCATATCAGGAATACCTGGAAACCGAATTGGACCCTCTATGTGCGTTCCTTGTATATAATATTGATCGCGTGGCTCAGTGAACCCACCAGGACATCATCTCGGGAATGTGCTCACAGCTGGAGGACTTTGACCCGTTCACTACCCCAATCTCCATTCGCGAATTCAACGCTCGATTTAATATCAAACCAAAGGGCGAATCACGACCTCTCGCCTTTGACCATGTGTCGGGCTTTTTCCAGGCGGCAGCAAATGCACTTACGACCTTGAATGGCCGCGTCACCTTGGAATTCATCTGTGGAGACTTTATACAGGAGCTGAGCAAGATGAAGTTCAATGGGGACCTCAGCCGACCCCGCCATTTTCCCAGGAGTTTCACACGCATCTACCTGAGCAACATCCCGCATGTTTTTCGTTATGCGATCGTACGCTACAGCTAACACATAATTACAGAGACTATACTCATGGCATTATCAATACGGTAGTATTTGCCCTGCCAGCGGTGAAGTGCCAAGAGGGGTCTTTCGTTACGGCTTCCTCTCTTCTCAATACCCCCATCTGGAAAGACGACGCGGAGTTCATATATACGTAGGTGTAGAGTGCATCTATGAACTCGAAGCTTCACTGACACGACTACAGGTACACCCTCTTACAACCAAACGACGTGGAGCGGTTTCTCGGCTGCAGATTCACTGGGCGATCAGTTGTCCAGGACCTCACCATCCTCGGTCGTCCCCTCCAGCCGCGCTTGCTTGCTGACCTCGCATCGCGCGCGGAGCTCGAATCGTGGCTTATCCGCACGCTCATATACACACTCGCGCCGGGCACGGGTAGGGGCCTCGTGCTACGTGTATGCTTGCCCAACAACGTTGTCGCCTTTTTCGCGCTCCTCGTGCACCTGCACACCGTAGGCTACCCCGCGCACTGGCTCGGCGAGCTCGTGCAGCGTATGGTCGCCAACGAGATTACCACAAGCGCAACTCCGTACCGCGGCTGCTGGCCTATTCCCATCTCCGACGCGCGCCGCACAGGCCCCATGCGCAGGATCCGACTCGACCCGTGGGCTCCCGACTTTGAAAACATCCTCGCGGTGGCCGGGCATGGGCTGCCCTTCCACGTGCGCCTCCCGCGCGACTACGAAGCACGAGCGGGCGAGATCTGCACACTTGAGGCCATCACGGTGGCGTGTACCCCGGAATGGGGCCGATCGGGACCGTGGCTGGATAACACCGCGGCGCTGCTATTCTACCGGGCGGAGCCTGGCGCGCGCAGTGCTGACGACATCGCAAAAGACGTCGCCGGGATACTGGAAGGTTGCTGCGGGCCGCCCCCGGGCGATGTGTATATTCTCACAGTCGTAGACACGCTCAAGCTTCCGCGCGTGCGATGGAAAATGGGGAAGAGGCGGCTCGAGAGGATGCGCAGGGCAGAGTGGAATATGGTGGCGTATCGTACGGATGTAGGGGAACCATGTGAGTGCCGTACTGTTCAGGGTGAATGGGCGAAGCTAATTGCGTGATAGTTACGTTCCCTGCGCCTGTGCGGGAGTGGAGGGAGGTATCGTGTATGATGTGATGGGATCAGCTGTTTAAACGCATCGCCGCTGTTGTACTAATTGTAACTCTTGGGCCTAATCGACAAATTACTTAACGTTGTAATTGATGAACCTCAGATCCTGCAGCAATACGAATTAATTTTAGCTGCTTCGGGTGTTGGTTCAGAAAATCCAAGTCAAATGATCACGTATATATTAGTGTTATCCAAGTTTGAGCCGCGTTCAATGTAGGATGAAAGAGAACTTATTGATCAGTTTTTATTGGGGTGCACCGGGCCCAACCCAAACCACACATTCAAGTCTGTATTCCAAATTCTAGACGCGTGTGTTTTCCACCCTTTCTCCCGGGTCTCTGCGCATATCGAGCAGCAATCATCTTGCTTCGCATACTCTCGCGGTAACATCGCAAGCCCAAAAACCGGATCAAACTGATAGCGTCCGGTAAGGGACATAAACCAACACATGTCGGCAAACTTTCTTGAGACTGCGATGAAGGATTCACAGGCGCATCGATTGCACCCGAATTTGGGAGGCGCGTATGCAGAAAGCCACGCAGCGGCTAGGTGATTTTTGGCCTGCGCAACGAGAATGATGTCGGCCGGAGAGAGTAGGCTGAGCGCGCTAGCTGTGGCGGCGCCCGGTGGGGACCTGGCCAATTCGTAGAACGCGCGTTTGAGCACTCGGGGCAGGTTCCAAGCGCGAGCTAGCACGATGGCTTCGGCGGCATAGGGAGTGGGTTTAGCGCGCACGTCTTCGAGGGAGTCGGGGAAAAGTGCTTCCAGGGCATCACCCGCGTAAGACTGGAACTTGGGGAATTCGAGAATGGACGCTGCGCGGAATATAGACGCGAGTGTGGCGAAGGGGGGTGGAGAGTGGTAGTAATCGCTTAGACGACCAGAACGCGTAAGCTTTTGTGGGATTAGCCGGGGGGATAAACGCACACAATGTCATCCATCGCACTCAACAACCGCTCAAAATCGGTGATGTCGATACCCGTCGCGTCGAGCTCGACCACTTCCAACTCGTTCACCATCTCGAACCCACTTTCAATCTCCCTCGCATCTTGCTCCTCAAAATACCGCTTGAACCACAATGACGAGGCTGCAAGACGGCTGCGGTGTAAGTTGAATCGGATTGGTCCAATTTGAACTTGAGTGTTGCCATCGGCAAGCCAAAAGCGTGAGTTTTTCATAAATCCCTCTGGCGAACCCTCCTGGCACCTCTCCGGGAATCCAATCTGTGCATCCGCTTTGCATTTTTCTGCCAGTGGGGTTGCAATTGTCGCTGATGCTGCATTTTCTATGGGTGTAGTAGGATCTAATGGCTCAGTTGGAGGATTGGGAGGTTGGGTCTCCGGTGCCACGGCGGGCTCAAGGCCATCTTCGTTCAAGAACTCCGCTTCCATACGGTTCGGGCCGGATCCGGGGTATTGGCCGAGTTAATAGCGCTGGTTGGGTTCTGCGAGTGATTGAACTTAAGGCTGGATGGGTGTTGACACTCGAGAGTCGAGATAGCAGGGAATAACTCATGTCAACAGCAAAAAAAAGGACTTACAATTCACGAGCAGTAACCTCATACTAAATTTTAAATATTACAAAGCCCCGTCTTTGTCGTTGACATTCCCTATATGTCTCCGATCAAGCCTCGAGGCCTCAGGTGTCGACTGGTGGGAATGCCTTTGTTTTTTTGGCGTGCATACTGCTGCAATTGGCATTGTGCTCCAGGCCTGGCCACTGCGGGCCGCCCCCGGGCGATGTGTATACTT
This sequence comes from Infundibulicybe gibba, assembly GCA_015501065.1. Lineage (NCBI taxonomy): Eukaryota > Fungi > Basidiomycota > Agaricomycetes > Agaricales > Omphalinaceae > Infundibulicybe > Infundibulicybe gibba. Next base: position 115,763 of record JADNYI010000108.1, read on the forward strand.
CGCGTGGCTATAGATGCACTAGAGCTTCCACACGCAAAGGAAGAGGCGGCTTGAGGGGGTAAGGCAGAGTGGAATATGGTGGCGTATCACACCAATGTGGGAGAGCAGGGGAGAGCCATGAAGTACTACAGCGCTGATGCGTGATAGTCACGTTTCCCGCACCTGCGCGGGGGTGGAGGTCAGCTACTTCGAATTTTGAAATGGTGCATCGCCGTTGCCGTATTAATTGTGACTGTTGGCCTAACCGGCAAATTGGTGTCGTACTTATTATATTGAATCATTTTGAGACGCTTAAGCTTCAGGGATCTATGTAAATCGAGTCAAATATATCACGTATATTAACATTACCCAAGCTTAAGCCGGGTGGTACAAGTCTGGCATGATTGCATTGCGTTACAGGATAGACCGACGCAAAGAGGAGAATTTGTTGATCAGTTATTAGAGTGCATCCCCAACTTAAACCATACACCTAGGTCCGTATTCCATATTCTAGATGCGCGAGTTCTCCACACCTTCTCCCGAACCTCCGCGCATACTGAGCAGGAAGGTACCTGCCTCTTATACTCCTGTGGCAACATCGCAAACCCCAATATCGGATCAAACTGGTATTTAACCGAAAGGGACATGAACCACGATATGTCAGAAAATTTTATTGCCGCTGACACCTTGGAGCTATGGCCGCATAAGGCACAGTCGGGAGGCTTATATGCCGAAATCCACGCGGTTGCTAGATGCTTTTGGGCTTGCGCAACGAGGATGATGTCGGCCGGAGAGAGTAGGCTGAGTGCACTGCTTGCGGCGGCGCCGGGCGGGAACCTTGCCAACTCGTAGAACGCGCGCTTGAGCACTCGGGGAAGACCCCATGCGCGAGCTAATATGAGGACCTCGGCAGCATGGGGAATCGTTTTAGCACCCACGTCCTCAAGAGAGTCGGGGAAAAGCGCTTCCAGGGCACCACGTGCGTAGGACTGGAACTTGGGGAACTCCAAAATGGATGCTGCGCGAAGTATGGACGCGATTGTGGCGAAGGGAGGCGGAGAGTGGTAGTAATCGCTTAGATGACCAGAATGCGTGAGTTTTGTGAGACTAGCTGAGGAGATGAACGCACACAATATCATCCATTGCAATCAACAACCGCTCAAAATCGGTGATGTCGACACCTGTCGCGTCGAGCTCGACTGGTTCTGGTTCATTCTCCATATCAAAGCCATTTTCAATTTCCCTCGTATCTCGCTCCTCAAAGTGCCGCTTGAACCACAACGACGAGGCTGCGAGACGGCTGCGGTGCAAGTTGAATCGGATTGGTCCAATTTGAACTTGAATGTTGCCATCGGGGAGCCAAAAGCGAGGATGCTCCATAAACCCCTCTGGCGAGTTTTTCCGGCGTTTTTCCTGGGATCCAGCTTGTACCTCCGCTTTGCGTTTTCCCGTTTGTGGCGTTGCGGGCGCCGCTGAGGATGTATTTTCCACGGGCTCTGACGGCTCGGTTGGGGAGTTGAGAGCTTGTTGGCTACTGGTTTTCAAATCGGAGGGCTCGGGGTCATCGGTGGGCTCCACTTTCATACGGTGCGGACTAGATCCGGGATGGCTGAACATCGGGTCAACACCACTAGCTGGATTCTGCGTGCGGTTGAAAGGCTGAGTGGCTGGGTGGGTGTTTGATGCCTTTTTTTTTTTTGACGCGTATATCGTTGTTGCGATTAGAACTTGGCAACTGGAGCTAAGCTGCTCTGCTTCTGGATCGGATTTACATAACTTTCAATTTTCAAGCGTCCGGTAGAGTGTACAATTATAGTTAGTGTTGCTACATAAGTGGTGAAGGCACCGTACCTTGGCCTCGAGGCGCGATTTAACCCCGTTTGGTGCTACGAGGTATACCCTGCCAATCCAATCTCACTGCTGATGCTGTTCCATCGGCGAACGATGCTTTACAGTTATCATGACTATCGTTCCACGCTGATATGCAAGTACGTGCTGAACGCATATTCGGGAACTCGAGTTCCAAGCTCTGCCATTCACTTGAGCCGGAAATTCCGGCACGCTGAGCGTTTCGATTGGGAGACATCCCGCGGCTGGGCTTAGAAAATTTAATTCCATGACGACACTTTCCATTTATCACGTTTAATGAGCCATGGGAGTCAGCTTCGTGGGATGGCGGTGGAAAAGCTAACGGGCGGCCAGACAATCTCCCCAAGGAGGTGGCTCGAGATAATGATTAGTTAACACCGAGATCTCACCCTACCTTGCCACCTGACAGCACTGTTGCTACGGTGCGGGTGTGATTTAGAAACAATTGCCAGTTTGATACATTTATTTTTGCAGCATACACGGTCTGACTTTTATATACGCTTCCATTCATTCTTCAATTTTGCATATCTTCCTTTTCGTTTCATATACTCCATAATTGATAATTGTTCGACGCGCGGAGAAGCAGCGGTTTAAAGCTTGGAGTGCTCGAGGAAGCGTTTCTCGGCCTCTTCAAAATCGATGACGGACCAGATTGCGGTGAGGTACTGGATAACGAAGATAAATATATAGAAGGGAGAAGTAGATATTGAAACGCACATCGGCCTTGACATTGAGATACTGGAGGTAGAAGGCATGCTCCCAGATATCAACACCAATAATGGGCACATGGGAGAGGAGGGGATCCTGGTTAGCGGTGGTGGTGACCTCGAGCCGCTTCGTGTTCGGGTTCAGGCCCTGTTAGTGTTATACATTCTAAATTGCGGCTCGCATGTGATTATAAGAACGCACGAGCCAGCCCCAACCGGAACCCTGGATACCCAAGGTAGCTGTGTTGAATTCCTTCTTGAGGTTATCAAGGCTGCCAAAGGTTTGCTCGATGGCCTTTTTGAGGGGTCCGTCCTTGAGGACACCCCCGTGTCCCTTTTTCTCAGACGCTGGCGGGGCCATGTTTTTCCAGAAGAGGGAGTGGTTGATGTGGCCTGGAAGAGTAACATGAGTGGGAATGCGTGCGGTGCATGGCCTATAACGAACCTCCTCCATTGAATTTGAGGGCGGCTTGGAGCGCAATACGCTCCTTGGGAGTCGAGGCCTTGGCGTAGGCGGCCTCGGCTGCGTTCAGAGCGTTAACATAGGTCTGGTGGTGCTTCTTGTGGTGAAGCTCCATAATCTGACGAGAGATGTAGGGCTCGAGAGCATCGTAGCCGTATGGGAGAGGTGGGAGTTCGTGAGACATTGTGGGTGGAGATTTGAACCAGATAACAACTGCCTGGGTTTATATCATCTCGTGCTGACTGATGTTATCCGGATGTCACGTCAGATGATCTCATGACATATGATGAGTCATGCTACATACTTCGATCTTTATTGTACCTGTTATAATTCCAGGCCGTGGAGACCAACTGCAGCGCCAGGAACTCGAAATGCGGCCATCCAACCATGCGTGGTCATGAGTAACTGAGGAGGGTTAATGGCCAACGCAGTGAGTGTGTTTCACGGGAGAGCAGTGGAGCTAGGGATAATGGATTATTCTTGTTTCTAAAAATTCTCTGGCCCCGATAGTTCCGAGTTGAACTTCGAGTAGAGGGTTTGTATAAAAGAATCACAATGTTACTCCCAAAGAAACCCTGCGTGAGTGATTCAAGTCATCAGGTGCCTATATATAACGAGGCTGAGAAAATCACCTTGTATGTGCTGTATACCCAAGCATGCACGCGTTGTAGTTGGTTTTAGCCTTGTTCGCAGCATTGAAACCAGTAATGCGTGCAGATTGTGCGTATGTGGACTTTATTTTGCGCATCTTCCGACTGGATTAAACGGAATGAGACTCGAATGGGAATGGTGGGAAAAGTCTTTCGCAATGGAATCGCATAGGGTTCCCGGTTGAACGACGGTTGATGAGTCCTTGAGGACTTGGGTCTCAAGTGTCAGGAATTCCGCTGCATCTTTATGATCCTTGGCGGTAAACACCCTTGGTAGAATCTAGAACGCTCCTGTTGTTGTTTTGGAGATGGGAGCCAATAGCGAGATGCCACTTACATGGTTGCCGTGGAAGGACCTGGGAGAACTGTGCCTTGTCATTCCTTACAAATCACTTCACCAGTGCTTGCAATGAATTTGTGATTAAAAGAGCTGAACGTTGAACGTTGAATATGGTTGAATTTGGAAGCTGAAGCAGACACTGTAATCGGACAAACTTCAAAGAACTCAGGGTCCGCAGCTCCGCGGCCATCCTGGGGGACAAAGTACAAACCAGATGATCATTCCATCTTGACTTGGACCTCCACTTATAACTACACCACTCTCGGGGATCATTCGCTAGCTGATGCTCCGAGGCTGCGCCACAGCAGTCATAAGTCGCCCGATTGGCTCCCCTTTGGAATCGTGGGAACAATTTCCTGGGATGTAGCACCTCGCCATGCCAGTTGCGACAACGTCGCACAACAAAATCATACTTTTCCAGATCCGGGGCCCCAGAATCAGCTTCAATCATTCCACCATCTCCTGTAGATTGGAGCGACTACCTTCCGCCTATAGTCTGTCATTCTCATCTATGCTATGTACATCTTACGATATCACCAGGCTCAGGACAAGCATACAAAACCATTTGCCAAGAGAATTTCACGGCGTTGGGGGGTCACATTGTTCTCGTATACGGCATAGCGTCCATTCTGATGTCAAAAAACTGTGATTCCCGGATATCAGCATGGGGTCAGACTTGCCGCATATCCGGGTCCCGACTGAAACAACCCTGAACCTCCCCATAATGCTCGGAGCCAACAACCTTTCAGCGCTGCGTACCCGCGACGGCCCTGTTGTGTATTTGAACATCTCCACTCCCCAGGCACGCCACGTCTAGAGTTGCCGTCGGTTATACTGTCATCGACACTCAGATGTGAGGCCTTTTGACCCACTCATGACATTTGGTGTGAATAGGAGCGAGTGCCCTGGTCGACAATAATCATTTCCCCAACGGAATTGCGACTCGGAGGCAGGTTTAATCAGAATTGGTCAACAACAGGGACGGTACTAATGGTTCTAATTATAGGCTGTCCCACTGATCAGTATGTATTCGTCGTCCCGCGGTGCTCTGACGATGACCTGGCATCGCCCTGTGTGCTACTACAATCTCTAGTTGTCATTGCAGGGAGCCGGACGTATGGCTATTGTCCTGTTATGCGGATTGTAGACAGGCGTCATGGACGTGGGTTAAAATAATCTGCCAACGCCTAGTTTTTAGCCCCATTCATAACCCCACCCCGCACTTACCCCTTATCAACGCCAACTCCATGGATATCGGTCCACCTGACCATTGAGACACCAGTTATCTTCACCTGCTCTCCGGGTTTCGCCCCCTTGTTTCCGCCTCTCTCCATCATGTCTGGCGAAAAGAAATCGTCGACCCACAACGCCTCGATAGAGAAGACGCGCACGTCCGATGTGCAATACGAAGATGTTACGCAGAGGGAGAGCTCTCAGGAGACTGACTTCGGCGGGGAGTCGATGCTGCCCAAGCCCCCACGCTCACACCTGAGCAGGAAAGCGTCTTGGAGGAAGATTGACTGAGGCTTATGCCGATCTTGACGCTGATGTACCTGTTGTCTTTCCTTGATCGAGGTGCGTGTTGATCCTAGATCCTTGGTATCGCTCGCCTAATTGTGTGATTCTATCCTAGGCAATATCGGTATGCCTTCGATTTGCCACAACTGGCTCATGGGTTCTGATTATGACATCTAGGCAATGCGAGGCTCCAGGGACTGCAATCGCAACTTCACCTCACAGGGGATCAATACAACATTGCCTTGGTGCGTGATTTTATCCGCATGGCCTACAGTATTAATGATGCTGCTAGACTATGTATTTTATCGTATGTCTTGATATTTGCCTCTCAACTGCTCATTCCTAACTTGATTCTCACCAAGCCATATTGCGTTTTTGAATGTCCGGCAAAGTGCGCTCTATTCATTTACCCGTCTGCTTCTTAATATTTGACCATAGTCTGGTGCTAAAGAAGTTTCGTCCGTCGAGGTGCGCATTCTGCGAGCAAATCTGAGGCTCCTTGTTCATAAATAAATTGATACCAGGTGGTTACCGGGAATAACGTATATATGTTTCAATTATCCAATTGAAGGTTACTGACGGCATTCTCGGCAGGTCACTTGGGGGATCATCATGTATGTAACCGCATTGTCCGCATCCATCGGGCTGACCATCCGCAGGACACTCATGGGGCTGGTGAAAAAGTGCTCAATAACAAATATCATTGGTCGACGTCAACTCAACTAGCATTTACCACAGCTACCCTCAGCTCGTCGGCGTTCGTATCTGCCTGGGCGTCGCAGAGGCCGGTCTGTTCCCCGGTGTCGTCTATTAGTAATTACCTTTCCATTTCAGCTTCGTAGCCTAACTGAGCGCAGCTTGACCATGTGGTATCCCCGACACGAACTCCAATTCCGCATCGGGCTTTTCTTCGGCGCTGCATCGCTGGCTGGGGCATTCTCCGGGCTCCTCGCGTATGGGATCAGCTTCATGAGTGGCACGCGCGGGTTGTTGGGTGGTCCTGGATTTTCGTACGTCCTATCCCCGCGTGATCCCAAGATCGCCTTTTGACGCGACGTCAGATTTTGGAGGGTATTGCAACGGTGGTGGTGGGATTTGTAGCCTTTTTCGGTGCGTCGCGATGCTGTATGTTGCGATTGGGTGTTGAGGTGCCGCTCGCATAGTCCTTGTGGATTTCCCGGCGAAGGCAGAGTTCTCACGCCAGAAGAACGCGCGTTTGTGGTCTGGAAAAAAAGTGGGTCATCGTTCCATGATGTATAGCATCGCCCTGTTGACATGTGGTGGCAGAATACGACAATTCGTCGGTCGGCGAAGAGGAACATTTCGAGATGCGACATATGTGGGCCGCACTTTCTGATTGGTAGGTTTGTGCGTATCGTGATCGCCCCTTCGTGTTTGCTGACATCGTGGGTTGTCTAGGTTTGGCTCCACATCTTGATCTACATGTCTGTCATTGGCCCATGTACGTATCCTTCACCGTCGGCTCCACTACGCACTGACTGGTTTTAGTGTATGGAATCACCCTCTTCCTCCCGTGCGTTATGTTCACTTCAGCCCGCGCTGATACTGATACTGATATTGTTGCGTTAGAACAATTATCAGCTCGTGCGTCATTTCTCAATATTTTGCCGGAAAAATATTTAATGCCATCCAGGTTCGGCCACACCGCCGCCATCAGCCAGCTCCTCACAGTCCCGCCCTATGTATTCGCCAGTACGTGCCCTCATATCCTCTCACTTCCGTCGCATGATATATTTCCTACGTAGCAATTGTCCTGTATGTCTTCGCGTACTACTCCGACAAGATCAAGATGCGGTCACCCTTCATCCTTGCGGGTCTGTGCATGTGCCTCATGGGATTCGCGATCAACATCTCCAACGTCGCCACTGGGGTGAAGTACTTCGGCACCTTCTTCTGTGTCGCGGGGAGCTACGCCGCATTCCCAGGGGTCGTCGCATGGTGCGTTGTCCTGCACCGGTGCACTCATGGAGCAGGAGGTGGGCTGATGCTGTACTGAACATGTAGGCTGGGGAACAATCTGGCGGGGCAATATAAGCGCGGGATTGGGATGGCGCTGCACATCGGGATCGGGAACTTCAGCGGTGCAATCGCGGCGAATATCTATCGCTCGCGGGACAGCCCGCGCTTCATCCTCGGTCGTGCGTCTTCCTCCCTATCTTCGTCAGTATCCAGGCTAACCCACACCAGACGGGCTGGAGCTCATGTTCGTGGGCATTGGGTTTGTATGCCTCCCCATTGCTGTTGTGTCCTACATGCGCATCAATAAGGCGCGCGATGCGGCGGAGCGGACGGCGCTGGAGGGTGGAACAAAGAACCGGCTTACTGACCGTGAGATTAGGGAGCTGGGAGATCGTGCGCCGGAGTTCAGGTACACGCTGTGAAATGGAATGTATACATATACATAGCTGATTTGCTTGTTTATATTGAAAATGTATTATCTATCATCGAGGCGGGCATGGAGAATTTGAGAAGCGGAAGTGCCCCGTGTACCGTACCAGTTTGAAGCTGCCTGTCCGCATTCGGGTTCGCGACCCAGGTGTCGTTTACGATTCGGGATCGTTTACAGCACCAGCGGACATCCGTGAGGGAGACACTTGTAAGTCGGGCATCATTTAAGATTCGTTTGTGGTCGGGATGTTGTTTGTGGCGCAGGTGCGCGTTTGCAGATGCAGTAAACGAGCGTGATGTTTAAGGCCTATGATTCAAATGTACAAGAAAAAACGAATTTACTTGACGAAACCTATCAATCATGCCTTACAGTAAAGCGTGAGAACACGCATGTAGGCTTGTCATCACCCATGTTTTCGTCGTTTTCATGCGGTGGGGTCGTCTTTTTTTTTTTTGATCAGGTGATATTTATATACCGCCCCCGTGTACGTGTAGGAGTGGGCGGTCGCTATGTAAAATACATGCGGAGGGACGATAGACATAAGACAGAATTCTACGACTAGTCATGGGCAGATAAGCGTAATCCCGTTGTTTCGCGCGCCGTACCCTGGAGGGCGAGGTGCTCTAATGGACAACTCTGCGTTGTCGGTGATACAAATGTCTGGGAATCGACGAAGCGGTGGGGTCGTCATCCGTCGTTGGGTGGGGAGCGTTATGTCAGGCTGAGCTGACATAATCCTGACATGCAAAAATATACCATTTTAGGAAGGGGGGGGGGGGGGTCACCGGGGAACCCTTAAAAATTTAACTAATTCCAGTGGATTTTTATAATTGTTGTTCCCGGATATCAGCATGGGGCGGCTGGTTCGGATCTGTGCTTGTATTTTGTCCACACGGTTTAGATAGCCGTTTTTTGGGTAGTACGAGGTGGCACAGTAATGTAATAAGTCTTGGTGTGCGCACACGCCGACTCGGGGAGGAGGCAAATCTAAAAATAAGTATTACCACTTTTGGGAGTTTCTGAACAATGTTCTGTCGATCAATTCTAGACTCTAAAGTTTCGTCTTATCACCGCTGATTCACCGGTCCTTCTATCGAAGGGTTTTCGTTTTTTCCCTCCATAGAGAAACTAGCCACGAGTCTAACTATATGGACTCGTTGCCGTTGGTTATACTGTCACTCGACACTCGGACGTAAGGCCTTCGACCCACCCATGACATTTGGTGAGAATAGGAGCGAGTGCTCTGGTTGACAAAATAATCGTTTCCCCAACGGAAATTGCGACTTTGAGTCTTGTTTGAGGCAGGTTCAATTAGAATTGGTCAATAACAGGGTCGGTACCGGTGCTACCGTATGTATTCGTCATCCCGCGATGATCTAACGGTGACTTGGCATCGTCCTGTACCGCCCAATCTCTAGCTGTCACTGCGGGGAGCCGAACGTATGGCTATTATTGTCCTGTTATTCGGATTGTAGACGCCATGAGCGTGGGTTAGGATAATCTGCCTGCACCTAGTTTTTAGCCACACTTACCCCTTATCAACGCCAACTCCATGGATATCGGCCCACCTGACTATCCAGACACCAGCTATCTTTAATTGCTTCCGGGATTTCGCCCCCCTTGTTTCCGCCTCTCGCCATCATGTCTGGCGAAAAGAAATCATCGACCCTCAATGTCTCGATCCACAACGCCTCGATAGAAAAGGCGCGCACGCCCGATGTGCAATACGAAGATGTTACGCGGTGGGAGGGTTCCCAGGAGACTGACTTCGGCGGGGAGTCGATGCTGCCCAAGCCCCCCACGCTCACACCTGAGCAGGAAAAGCGTCTCTGGAGGAAGGTTGACCTGAGGCTTATGCCGATCTTGACGCTGATGTACTTGGTATCTTTCCTTGATCGAGGTGCGTGTCGGCTCTGGATCCTTGATATTGCTCGTCGAATTGTGCGATTCTATCCTAGGCAATATCGGTATGCCCCTCAGTTTTCCATAACTGAGATCGGTTCTGATTATATGATTGTGCCATCCAGGCAATGCGAGGCTCCAAGGACTGCAATCGCAACTTCACCTCACAGGGATCAATACAATATTGCCTTGGTGTGTAGTTTTGACTCGCATGACCCACGACATTAATGGTGTTGCTAGACGATGTATTTTATCGTATGTCTTGATATTTCCCCCCAACCGCTCATCCGTAACCTGATTTTCATCAAGCCATACTGCATTTTTGAATTCCCGGCAAAGTGCGCTCTATGAATTTTACCCATGCAGACTTTTCAACATTTGACCCACTACTAGTTTAGTGCTGAAGAAGTTTCGTCCGTCGAGGTGCGATTCTGCGAGTAAACCTGAAGCTCCTTGCTCATATAATTGACACCAGGTGGTTACCAGGAATAACGGTATATATGTTTCAGTTATTTAATTGAGGAGTTACTGATGGCATTCTCGGCAGGTCACTTGGGGGATCATCATGTATGTAACCCGCATTGTCCGCATCCATCGGGCTGACCATCCGCAGGACACTCATGGGGCTGGTGAAAAAGTGCTTAACAACAAATATCATCAATCGACGTCAGCTCAACTAGCATTTACCACAGCTACCCACAACTTGTCGGCGTTCGCATCTGCCTGGGCGTCGCAGAGGCGGTCTTTCCCTGGTGTGTCTATTAGTAATTACCTTCCCATTTCAGCTTCGTAGCCTAACGGAACGCAGCTTGACCATGTGGTATCCCCGGCACGAACTACAATTCCGCATTGGGATTTTCGTCGGCGCCGCATCGCTGGCTGGGGCATTCTCCGGGCTCCTCGCGTATGGGATCAGCTTCATGAGTGGCACGCGCGGATTGCTCGGGTGGTCCTGGATTTTCGTATGTCCTATCCCCGCGCGATTCCAACATGGCCTTTTTTGACGCGACGGCAGATTTTGGAGGGTATTGCGACGGTAGTGGTGGGATTGTAGCCTTTTTCGGTGCGTCGGTCGCCGTACTATATATTACGATTGAGTGCCGATATGCTTTCCATGCAGTGCTTGTGGATTTCCCAGTGAAGGCAAAATTCCTCACGCCGGAGGAGCGCGCATTTGTCATCTGGAGAAGGAGTGGGCCATGGTTCTATGATGTATAGCACCGCCCTGCTGACGCTTGGTGGCAGGATACGAAAATTCCTCAGTTGGCGAAGAGGAACATTTCGAGACGCGACATGTGTGGGCTGCGCTTTCTGATTGGCAGGTTCGTGCGTATCATGGCCGCCCTTTCGTGTTTGCTAAAGACATGCGGGTTGGTGTCTAGGTTTGGCTCCATATCTTGATCTACATGTCGGTCGTTGTGCCTCGTACGTATTCTTCACCCTCAGGTCTATTTCGTACTGACGGGTTTTAGTGTATGGAATCACCCTCTTCCTCCCGTGCGTTATGCTTGCATTTCCCAGTCTGCGCTGACGCTGACGCTGACATCGCCGTGTTAGAACAATTATCAGTTCGTGCGTCATTTCTCAATACCTTGTCGTAACGGTACAGTATTAAGTACCATCCAGGTTCGGCCACACCGCCGCCATCAGCCAGCTCCTCACCGTCCCGCCCTATGTATTCGCCAGTGCGTATCCTCGTGTCCTTTCACTTTCGTCGCACGATATATCCCCTCTGCAGCGATGGTCCTATACGTCTTCGCCTACTATTCCGACAAGATCAAGATGCGCTCGCCCTTCATCCTTGCAGGTCTATGCATGTGCCTCATTGGATTCGCCATCAACATCTCCAACGCTCCCACTGGGGTGAAGTACTTTGGCACCTTCTTCTGTGTCGCGGGGAGCTACGCCGCATTCCCAGGGGTCGTCGCCTGGTGCGTTGTCCTGCCCTGGTGCACTCATGGAGCAGGAGGTGAACTGATGCTATTCTGGACATATAGGCTGGGGAACAATCTGGCGGGGCAATATAAGCGCGGGATCGGGATGGCGCTGCACATCGGGATCGGGAACTTCAGCGGTGCAATCGCGGCGAATATCTATCGCTCGCGGGACAGCCCACGCTTTATCCTCGGCCGTGCGTCTCCCTCCCTCCCTCCCTTCGTTAGTGACTTGGCTAACTTACACCAGATGGGCTGGAGCTCATGTTCGTGGGCATTGGATTTGTGTGCCTCCCCATTGCTATTGTGTCGTACATACGCATCAATAAGGCGCGCGATGTGGCGCAGAGGGTGGCGCTGGAGGGCGGGACGAAGCACCAGCTCACTCCCCGTGAGATCAGGGAGCTCGGAGACCGTGCGCCGGAGTTCAGGTACACGCTGTGAGATGGAATGTATGCATATACATGGCTGGCTCACTCGTTTGTATTGAAATGTATTATCTATTAGTGAAGCAGGTGTGGGGGATTTGAGAAATGGAAGTTCGCTACAGTCTACAGACATTGGTCAGCAGTGGTGGCAGGTCACTGGGTAATCAATGGGTAGGTATGGGCGGGGTGGACCAATGTCGAATATTTCCTGCAGTGGGATTGTGGGCTCGGCCGCTTCCCCTGAATTCGTCGCGGTGTAAGCTGATAATCTCATCAAGTCGATCTCATCAAGTCAGGTTCAAGGTTAAGAGTGTGGTTTATTGTGATAAAAATAATAGTGATTGAGTGTGACATTATTGATTTGTGGTATGAGTGATAAGATGGGAAGATATTATATCTGCTGTATAAGGCTCATAGAGTAGAAGAGAAATTAGGAGTTGAAATAAATACCGCCCACCAGGTTTCAAATGATTTAATGATATGAGGCCTTGATGAGGTCTGCTCCACGCTCTCCAACCACGTACGCGGCGGCTTGTGTATGAGCACTCGGCACGAAGGGCTACAATGATCATGTCAGTATAAGAATCCAGAAATAAGCAGGGGACGCACCAGCACAGAAGCGTCAACCACCCGCAACCCTACAACCTTCTTGACTGTTAGATCAGGATCTACCACGCCTTTCTGCGAGCCCTTCGGCGACATCGACAACGATCCGACAGGGTGGAAGATTGTCTGTGTGTTCTCCTGGTTGTATTTGTCGATAGAAGCATCATCGATGGCGTTCTCGAACCCGCCTGTAGGCGCCAATACATAACCATTCCATGCAGCCGAGGTGTAGAACTTCTTGATGCTTTTCATAGCTTCGCGGAGGGTAATGCGATCAAATTCGCTTCCTAGAAGAGCGGGGTCGATTATTGGCGCCGCAAAGGGATCAGAGGAATTTATTTTAATAGAGCCGCCTGGGGGCGGGGTCAGTTCAGTGGCAGAAAGAATGGGGTAACTGGGACATACGGGCAGTGGGGTTGAGGACGATTCCGCCGGCTGCAAGGAAATGACCTTGGGGTGGGATGGCGCCAATTGGAATACCGTTCTGCCATGCGAAAACAGATTAGTATGATGTCGTATGTATAGTTCAAGCCTGGACGCACAGCAATTAACAGCTCATAATGCGGGCTCTTTGGACCTGCGGTGGGATCTGGATTGCCCTTCAAGACACTCTTGTCCAATCGCGCGAACACTATATGTGTTACAAGTGTGTCGACGAGTGGGCCCGTGGCGTTTGATTTCCATTGAGCTATGCTTGGTCCAGAAGTGATGGGTCACGGTTGAGGTTGTCGTTCGTTTGGTTGCCGGAGACGGTGAACGCCGCCACGCCGAGCGCTTGGTCAGAGAGGTTCTCCCCAACGTCTGGGAGGTTCACCTGTGGGGTCACACCCACGGCTTTGAGGGCCTTCGTGTCCCCGATGCCCGAATTAAGCAGGATGTGCGGGGAGCCGACGGCACCTGCCGACATGATGACTTCCTTGGATGCGGTGAGCTGGATGAGGGTACCTGTCATAATCTCTGAGCATGAATGAAGTTTAAAATGAATGGGGATACGTGCCGTTTGGGGCGGAACTCGACGCCGCGGAATACTGGAAGTCCTTCTCCGTCCCGGTCTTGATGACCCGCGAGACTGGGCGTTCACCACCACATGGAGATTGGGTCGTGCGAGGAAAGGCGGGGCCAAATATGACGCCGACGAACTGCTTCGCCTCCCATCGTGGGTCGCAGTCATTTGCGCCCAACCTGTAACCCACTTGGTCAGTACACCGAACACGACCAGGTCCAAAGCACGTACCAAGTCCAAGGGGAGATCCTGAATTGTAGTCCAGATTGAATTTAAGTCTCCACCCAGCTGTTTACTCGCGTTGATCACGCGACTATCAATCGCACTAGGAAATCCGGACAGTGTGACGGAACCGATCCCGTTGAAGCCATGCACCTCTGGATTGAACTGGCCCGTCGTGTTGTGGTTGTCCGCCGGGGGGGAGAATTTTTCGCCCTTCTTGAAATACGGCAGGATTTTATTCCAGGACCACCCCGAGTCACCCGTCACTTTGGCGTAACGGTCGAAATCGTCTGAGGACCCGCGGGTGTACACGAGGTAGTCTGTAGCAGTGGTTCGAATCAGTAGCACAAAGGGGGGGCAAGGGGCTCACTGTACTGCTGCTCCCTCCAGGACGTGGCCACGCGGATAAGGGATGCTCTGTTCCCTAGCCCAGGTTGGACTGTGGTAGTATAATTCCAGTCGTAGGGCGTTCCTGTATCAAGGTGGGTACAAAGGAAAGGAACTTGGATGTCCACTACGCCTGCATCGCTATAATGTATAACATCAACATCATATCCTGGACATGTAAGTAGTACCCACCTTGGCCCGCCTTCAAGAACAAGCACCTTGAACTTCGGGTTCTCTGTGAGCCTATTGGCAACAACATTCCCTGCAGTTCCACCTGACGGTTGAAATATTAGCGCCATATCACTATATGCCGAATGCAGTTGCTGGAAGCTTACCCCCGACATGATAAAATCATATCCTGTATTCTTTGTCGCGGAGGCGTCGATGAAACCCGCGTTGGCGGGTCCGAGGACTGCGATGATGCTCCACAAAAGTAACACTGAGCGGGGAAAGGGCATCGCGGGCAAAAGTATCGACGCGTCGATGTATTGCACAGTGTAAGGTGGGGGTGAATGTGTTAGTATTTCGACGTGAAATGCGATGGCTTTAACACAAATCAGCGTACCCCAATCATAGCAACAATCCAGTGCGCGAACCAAATGGGTATACGCAGGTAGATCAAAAATCTGTCAGAATGACACTAACTCCGAATCACTCGTTCATTCAGCATCATCGGAGGTTCCTCCCAATGAGGCAACACGGCCGCAAGAGGGGTGGAACAAACGCGAGCCCGTCTCACACCAGCTAGTCATACACTGTCGTGGCTGCGTTGGCTCACCGTATGCTGCTGCTGTTGAGCACAGCAGGTATGGTAAGCCCGCTGAACAAAAACAGCAATAGGACAACGAATTACCCAAGCTCTGGGTTCCGCAGACGGTAGGCGGGAACATTTCCCAGAGCGTGTCAAGAGGCACTGGCGCTCCCTACCCAACGGTGTGAATACCACTTGAAACCAGGGCGGTGCAAGATGAATTTACTAGAATGAAGCATCACAACGCCTGCGGTTCCAAACAAGAAACATAACTGTCTGACATCTCACCCACGCTAGTTTGGAATATAATCAGCGCTCAAAATACTTCAAGAGAAATGCAAACGTTCACCAATAGCTCGGAAATGCAGATCTTCAACTTGGCCCGAGCATCTGTAACGAACCGACGTGTTCCACTTCTCGGCTAACGTTATCCGGGAGGGAGATTTTTGCCTATTATAAGTCCGATGAATCGGTGAAGTTGACGGGTGGCAGCCATGAGATATACCCAGTGGGAAACCGACACCCAAATGAAAGGTACATAAATAGCACAATTTGATATGGAGTGCCCAGCCTAAACGAGCAGAATCCCGCGCCGCGGCGGTCTATTGGATAAGTGTTTGAGCGGTCTGTCAGCTCTAGATAACAATGGAGTAGTAAGCGTATGTGCCCGGACCCGATATACAATTGAGAATGACCTGGAGACACATAACCAGACTGTTGCGATCGGGGAATGTTTGGCATACCTGGTCTCCATATTTAGTTGGTACATTCAGCAATGGAGGGAGGTAAATGTGTGCCTCTCCGATGTTTGATCGGGACTGATCAAAAGACATATTTCCCAACTGTTGTGATCAAGGAGTGTTTGGGATGATTACATCCGGTCCTATTTTTAGACGGCACAGATCTTGAAACGATTCATTCTTATCGGAATCATCAGACAACTAGTCAACCTGACCTGAAGCCTGATGTTGGTTGTACCCGGGAGTTATTACAACCGAGTCTTGGGGACGGGGTCTGAGTCCGACTGACATCGCTGCATATTGGAACCGCCATCGCTTGTACATAATGTGCCATGAGTATTAGTCTCCTGTAGGCGGACTCTACGAAAGGGCAGATAGCTGCTTCTGATGGGATATTAGCATTTAGTCTCCTATAGACAGGCTTTGTAAGAGGGTAGAATAGTACCTGTTGTCATAAACAGTCAGGAACAGCATGAAGTCCTTCCCCTCACGTTCCAGCGTTAATCTGTCGCTGGAGAATGTTTGATTGATGACCCGCACCTGGCGGTACCAGTGGATCTTCACCTTACCCCAACGCGACGCTTGTTCGTGTTATTCATCAACAGCGCGCCGTCCACGGACCAAGTGGGTGCCCTCCAGGCTGAATTCACCCACGCATGCTCAGCCGTGGCTTCCCCCACTACCGCTGGATACATCAATGTTTCAGATCGCCAGGCCGACCGCGATCACGACACGCAGCAACCACCTACACGCCATGTCCGCTCAACCTCCCATCGCTGCTGTGCTGCGTCCCGTCTTCGGGAAATTTGCACGCGGGCGAGTGGGAAAGTACGGGCTGAAACGCGAGGACGGCGCGTTGACACGCGAGATCTCGCAAGGTTTGAGTCAAATCGGGTGGGGTGTCCCGAAAGTTAGTGATTTTGTTGTTTGCGAGCGACGGAATCTGCCTGAATACACCGCCACTGAACAAGCAGTGGGTGATGCCTTAGCCACTGGAAATGCCCTCTATTGGGGGATCTGATTCATCATATCATAGTAAGGAACGAAGTGGGGTCCACGGGAGCCAATCAGTTCTCAGCTATCATAGGTGTCTATCACGCCCACGCCCAGCCCTAAATTCGGGCGTGATGCGGGCTCTGGAGACCTGGAGACCCAATACGGTGACAACGCGGTGTGGGGGGAAATGGTTATACTGGGTACCGCAGTATCAGAAAGTAGTAGCCCACGGCGGAATCGACGGCTGGAACCGTGATGCTTGTTGCTCATCATAATGTGAAGCCACGCCGCGTCCCGCGAACACAGCCAGCTGGCGAGATCGAGATAACATATTCGCCCGAAGAAAAGGACTACTTACGCCCTAGTATAGGTGGCGAGACAAAACTGGTTCAGGTGTTTCAGGCCAAGCACAATGTCACGGTAACTTTGTCGACCAAACTTCCGCTTACATAACATCACGCGCAATTCATGCTAAGTTTGAACTCCGCTATTGACGCGATAGATGAATCATGATGGAAACAAAATTCCCAAAATGGTAGGCCGTCACCGCCCTCAGGCTCACAATGAGCGCTTACACAGGATACGTCCTTCTCTACAGGCGACCGACGGCAGCTGTTGGCATCGACTCGAGTCGCCGCCGCATCGCAACGGCCGCCTCTGCCACTGGCAGCCGGTTATGCCCAACCATAGCCCCGGGTCTCATAGGGCATTTGCCCTGTATCGTCTTGGGATGGGGCAAACTGATGGATCCCCATCCAGAATATGCAGCACGATGGACTATTCGCGCTTACTTTCTACCTAGCCACGCCAAAGATTAATAGCACGGCGCTCCCACCGTGAGCGAGCTCTAACAGCATGCCACAAGTATCGAAGCAACACCTCATCAATAGTCGCGGCCCCAAAAGAAAAGAAGGCGAGAAAAGCAGCTGTATCGAATGCTACACGTGGGTTTTTCTTTCCTCTCACACTTCCAGCCCGCAGTTGGTACTTTCTCCAAGATCAAAGTAGGCTTCCTGACGGTTTCGCCACATTCGGAGCGCAAATTCACGTTCGCGTTTGACTCTGGAAATGACTCTGGGGTGGGGCGATTACATGGGGGTGAGTTTCTATTCGCTGGAATCTCAATGAAATGGGTGCTCTATTCCATTGAGACGTCAACTCAAGAGTTGACTGATCCGCGGAACAGTCTATGCTCTCCCTAGGGCGACTCGACCCCAACTTCCGGGTGGCCCACTATGAGATTCTAACCCACATCAAGCGGCCAAACCACCGCGACTATTATTATGTCGAAATTCCCCGTGGCGCTCAGAAGAAACTGCCATTTTCACAATACCAACATGAGTATTTTTCACTGGCTTCCTTCTTTGACAGTTGAAGATGACGACCATGGGAGCGGCTAGCCAGTGAGCCGCAGCCCAGGACCGCGTGCGTTCCTATTCTTACACAGCCTCGTCGCAGTGTTACAGGTAGATTACCTCCGCGGGGGCACGGAAAACCTCCCAGCAGGATGTGTCGCTGGGGGTTCAAGGTGTGGTGTCCCGCGAAGCCTGTGTGATATAAGCCGGGAGCCGCCCATCGCACAGAAGGTTACGATGCGATGTGAGGGTGTCCAGGAATACTAGCAGCACCGCAGAGAGAATCGATGTGAGAGAACTGGACAATAGATCATCGGGCGTGGACGCGTCAAGATTCATTGACATCAATTTGACGTCATTCGAACCAGGCTGCATCTCCGGGTGCAGTCTCATACCGGTAACTGGCGTGCTGGTTCTGAGTTGCAATTAAAATATCATACAATCTCTGCAACTCTCGACTCCCACAAATGTAACCTATTGAATTATGGGATGTGTTCAGGACGGTGGATATGATAGAACCAGTGACAGCACAATCGTTGAGCGGGCTCCGTTTTGCTTCGCTGTCTCGAATATGATGAGGATGATGAATATAATAGAACCACATTGACAGCTATGCAATGTTTTTATAGTCGGTATACACGCTGTCATTAGAGCCGCAAAAATGAATACTCCTAGACCTCGAGTGCCGCAGATCCGGCGGTCTGACGCCAGTCTTCTCTTCGATGAACAAATGGAGAAAATAATGGTACCCAGGAATTGTGCTTGAAAACATCCAGACACGGCAGGACTTTCTAGCAGACACCGTAATTGAAATATTAATTATAGTCAAGCATCGAGATTCACATATAGGTCTAGGACGTCCTTGACGTGGCAGAGGCAGGTGTGGTAGGGGAAGGTTTCCAGGAAGGGGTTGGCGGCTCGTGGGGAGATCGCAAAAAACCTGGGCTGCCCCGCCGCGATCAATTCGAGTGATCTAGCTTTGACATACCATTCCTTGGGATTGTGGATTGACTAAGTGCAAGGGAATTCATGTCGATTACGGGTGCAGGGCGTGAACAGAGCAGCGGCGACCGGCATCTCTGGGCGTCATCATTGATCGCGGGTACGTGTATCATACGAGCTACGGGTGATAAAATATGGTAATGTGACTGAGATCCGGGAATGGGGGAGCCGCAGTGTAAAAGCTAGGTAGCAGTTGGTGGCCCCCACGAAATGCAAGAGTGTGCGCTAACAGTTGCACCCACGCCGTCATCTGAAGATATCCGCGCGTCATGCCTGGGAGTGATGAGCTCGCTATAACTCAGATGTATCGCCTCCTCGATCTTCTCAGCCCAGCCGAATTTGAGCAGTGTTCACTTAGACTCGTGGTTCGTCAGAATCGCAATATTGAAAGCACGTATGCTGCTGCGTGTCATGCATGGGAAAGTCAACATACTCTGCTGGGCCTTGAACTTGAATCCATAACAACTGTGTGCTACACCGCTCAGCCGCTTAAATCCGAGAAGCCGCTGGACCGTTCCTGAACAGGTGAACTTGAAGTATGGGTCTTGAAGTATAGGTAGCAGTGCCGCACGAACTTGATGCAGATGAACGTGGTGTTAGGTAGCACGCCAAAGAGGATGGGCCGCTCCTGGGGCGTGTAAAAGAAGTTCCACTCTACGGCGGGTGGAACCGAGAGGGCCATGAAACGCGTCTGGTACAGGAAAGACGCCGACGTCGCTGCCAGGGTTCACTGTGAAAGTGATGTCAAAGTGTCCCGGAATGGCACACGGGACGACCTGCGTCTTAAAATTGTTGAGATGGATGTGGGATGGGATTGGCTGGAGTCGGAACATGCATTTTTCGCGCGTGCACCATCTGGATCTCTGGCATCATCGACGACTGCGGGTGTGTGCGTCTGATGGGTTACAGATGCGACGGCGGAGGGAGAGGAAGAGATTGGTAAGATATATGCAGCGAGACCAGTCGAGAGTGTGCAGGTCTTGAACCTGATCTGAGAGTTAAGCAGCGGCGTGGCCACCTGGGGCGTCAAGATATGTCGGCCGGGTAGAAGTACGCCACAGCCTACGCCATTTAATGCACCAGCGCATGATCCGTAGATGTCGGTACATGTGTCTCTCATTCACCAACAGGTCTCCTGAACGCGGGGTGCGACACAACAACTAGGACCGGAGAGCCGCGGCATGTGGGATATTATAGTATATCGCATTTGCTTGCTGTTGACGTGGTCGGGGCAGGGTCCTAGAAGAGCGTACACAGGAATGCGCGGTGAACCCCACCTGCAATATGAGTCCAGCCGGTCCGTCAATAATGGCTCTGGGACTTGAAGCGCCGCTTGGGGGGAGGGGGAAGCTGCATTAGCATTAATAACGCGAGTTCGCATGAGAATACGGGGATGCTCACCCCTAGGCGGCTCTGGGTGCGCCACCTTTCCCAGTTTCACGCCATTCTCGACGACAATCCCATGGAGAACATCGATGCCTTGCATAAGCCGGACCAAATCTCCTTCACTTGAAACTGTCAGTATGGCGCTTGTATTTGACAATATGCTCCGGGCAGCTGTTCTCTCGAGATTGAAACCAAGTGCCATCTCGAGAATTCAATCTTCTCCAAAGGGAGTATGAACGGTGCGAGGGCAGAGGTCTTATTATTTCGGACCGGAATCCATCGGTCTCAAGTTTTGAAACGAGAAAACACTTGTGTGCCTTATTACTCAGCAGAGAGACCTGATCAATGATCATTACATTAATTATGTAAGGATGTTGTCACGGTTGCGATTGGGGCTCGTTTCAAAATCCATGATCACTCCAGTGCCTCCAAGGATAGTGCTGACATGTCTCCAATTATCCCTCACCCGTTTGTAATAGATTTAACCTGGACTGTCTATCTACGGACGGGGAACATGGTTGGCGTGTGAAATGGCTGAGCAAGCATGCGTGATGGCAAGGATTCGAATGTCCATTGTCCACCACCCAAAATCGAGCACCTATTCCTTCGGTGCTGGCGTTTCTTGAATCAAATCACGTCGTTTGGTTGTTCTGCCTCCAGATGCTACATCATCTTCGTGACACGAACTTCTCTTTTGCCAGAGTGTGGCCAGCGTTTGGAAAGGTGCCCATAGCGCGAGATCATGTCAAAATACAAATACTAGGATGGCCTGTGCTTGGGAAGTTTTTTTTTGCGGGTTTGAAGGTTTTTGGGAAAATACGCTCTTGGATCCATCACTGATCGTTCTTGTATCAGCTGTTCACTATCATCATTAAGTACCCTATGTATTTATTTATCTCATTCGATTAATGAGCTGTTATTAATCCTCATGATAATCCGCCTGTCCAACCAGCTGAGCGATGCATTTGATGGGTGAGGATCTTATCTACCACATGCGCAGCCTAGCCTCTCTGTCCACCAACACTCGGTGCAGCCTGCTCGTCCCTGGGGTTGCGACAAATATATGGATTATCACCTTGGGAACGGGGTATTTCTGTTGTACGTACCTGCTTTTTCATCTGTCTACTGGCCATTGACCGACATGTAGGCCCATATTCAGAAACACCTCGCTTTTATTCATGCTTGGGCACAACGGTGGGCCTTATCAACACAAGGCTCACACCTCAGTTATACGTAGCCAAATATCTGTATCACCGTCTTTGGCCCACTGCTAATTTCAAGAACACGATCTATCAGTGCCCCGCGGGATTCTACACCACAAACTAGCTCTACTTACTTTACAATGGGTTTAACCCCTTTCTATGATAGGCAGGAACATCCTTGTATACACAATGCTTATAATGCGCACCACGGACCCCCCAGAGCGAATGCACTGAGGTTCTGGACCCGCTTTGTGAGCCACTCAACAAACACTTCATCAGTCTCCCCACTCACGCCAGGCTCAGGACATAGTATCAACTTCTCGTGAACGAGGCTATAACTTCGGTGCATGCGCTCATTCCAATGCGCCCATGGGAGACGCCTGATCCGCCGAGACGCGCTGAACAGCAGAACCACAGTGTGGTGGTCTGGATTGCTCAATGCCTACGCGATGTGTTTATATACTGTCTGTACGTATGGTCCAGTCAGGTGATGCTCTGGAGTAGGCGCCAAGGCGCCCTACTACACCATCTCACTGAGCAAAACATCCTCCGTAGATCGTTTTGGCGTATTGAGCTTGGGCACCAGTTAATTGTCTATACAACGTCGTCCGCCACGCCGGACGAAAAATAAGTATGTCTAGACATGCACTGCTCGCCATCTTCATGCACCTGATTTTCCCATGTCCCCCAGCTTTATAATAGTG